>JAJIYU010011036.1:0-15624 GCA_030144865.1 Tinospora cordifolia
AAAAGAAAAAAAAAAAAAAAAAAAAAAAAAAAAAAAAAAGAAAAAAAAAAAGAAAGAAACCAAAAAAAAAAGAAGAGAAAAGAAAAAACAAAGAAGAAAGAAAAAAAAAAGAAAAAAGAAAAAGAGGGACAAAAAGTGTAAAGACATGAGTTGAGAGTTTGATAAACATTTTATTATCAATTAATGAATTATAAATGAGAAATATATAATTTTATGAAAATACATAATTTTTTGGTAATGGTATTAATTAATAAGTATATTATTTAAAAAATTAAAATAAATAAGAAATAATGAAATAATTATTTAGTGGAAGTTAAGTTAAAAAACAAATGAAAATGAAAATGATGAATGAAACAAATTAATTGACATATATATATATATATATATACATGTATTTATGTAGGTGTATATATATACGTATATATGTGTGTGTGTGTTGCATAAAATGATTATGGGCTGGTTTTTGTGAAAAATATATATATATAGTGAATAAAGTGAGTTGGATAAATCAAAGAATAAAAATGAATGATGGTGAAATGAATTAATTATATATACCTATATGTTTATGCATGTATGTATATATATATATATATGATAAATAAAAATATTGGGTAAGATAATGTAGTTGTTTGGAAATATATATATATATATATATATATATATATATAAGAGATAAGCTTTGAGTAAGGTGGAAAGATAAGAAGAAGCCATTATTTTTTATTTTTGGTGATAAAAGGACTCACCTTAGAATTGCTATAAATATGAGATGGTTATTCTTCATTTCTCACTCAATTTGCTCACAACACTCCATTTGCCATCCGAGAAGAAAGAAAAAGAGAGAGAAAAGAAAGAGACAGAGAAAAAAAAGAAAAAGAAAAAAAGAGAAGAAAAGACAAAAAGAAAAAGAAAAAGAAAATAAAAAAGAAGAAGAAAAAGGAAAGAAAAGAGAAAAGAGGAGTTACCAACTTTCAACGATTTGACATTTTATATAATTTACTTTTACCTTTTTTCATTTAGAATTGTTATAGAAATTATAAATTATAGTTTTTATAGTGTAATTTTCAATAAAGGTATTAGTTTAATGTGTTAATCCAAACAAAGATGTTTTTTTAGGAATGAAACTAAATAATATATATATATATATATATATATATATATATATATATATATATATATATATATATATATATATATGTATATTATTTGAATCCTTGTGGACCCTAAGAATTTATATAGTAGTTGGAAGTCGATATATAGGGATACCTATTAACACTAAAAATTTAGTTGGCGGGTACTAAAATTTTCAGAATAAAATTATGAACTCAATGACTCTGAAATTAAGATTTTTAGAAGTCAATTGATATATTAAATTTACATTTATGTGATTTGAGGATTACATAATAAATATAGAAAAAATGAATATAGGGTAAAATAATGTTAAATAATAGAAAAAATGTTATAAAATATTATATAACATCATTGAATACTTATTGGAAAAAATGTGTAACATAAAAAATATTTAAAATTTTTCTATTTACTGTATTGAATCACCAAATTTATGAAAATGCTAGTTATTGTGTACCAAAGATGAGACACATGTAGACAATACGTGTTTTTAGTATTTTGGGTCAATATTAAGGGCTTATTGGCACAAATTGACCTTGTCGACCAGTTGACCTTGTTGATCATATAGGTCAGCGAATATTAGGCCTGATTAGAATTGATTGTATTAACTAAAGTTGACCAAATATATAACTGAACTACAATTGATCGAGTCAATCTTTTGGTTGACGAAGGACTATAAAGTTAGATTTGAGCCAAGTTTTATGTAGAAATTAAGAAACCACATTGATCACACAAGATAAAATGTTAGCAGGACACAATCAGGCACTAGAGGAGCACCGGGAGCTGAGCAACCTTGCGAGTAATATTTTATAATTTATTACTTAACTTGTGATTCTAGTCATACATGAAATGTTATTACATATTGAAATGCATTTGCAATCTTTTAATGAGTTTTTAAATGGAAAATGCTCACCAAATCTCGACATTTGAGGTGCGGGTTAGGGTATTGGATGTGGTAGAGCATTGAGGACGAGTGGCCGTCATACCTAGAGGTACGTTCTAGGTAGGTCTATCAATTGGGCTCCCATATAGAAGATTTGAGGCCACCATACATGATGTATGAGCTGACAAATCCCTATGATATGATATGAGAATACGTCTAACCGTTAGGTACACCCACTTGAGTAGATTTATTATTGCCTTGTAGGCTATTGAGAGCTTCAACATGTGTTGTAGCATTAAAACCGTTTTCAAAATGAAAGGTGCATGACTTCATTGTGGATTTAACATTCATTACTATTGCATTCACTTGGATTATTATTATTGTACATGCATACATGACATTATTTTCTAGAATTCTTGTTCTAAGTTATAGATTAGGTTATATTACTCATGAGCTGCTATGGACAAAATTGGTTCACTACTCTAACATTTTAAATTCTTCTTCTATAAATAAAAGGAAGAAGGTGGTAATTGCGTAGAGCGCACTTCTTTTATTTAGGTAGGATTTCTCATGTGGTTTACTATTTTGAGAGATAGTATAATGTATAGGAAGTGTGAAAAAATATTGTAGATATATTTTGACTTAGATCTTTTCGCTACTGCTACATTTAAGGGATTGTATATATATAGTTGATTTTTGTTTAACTTAAAGAAAAAAATCTACTGTAATTATTTGTTCTAGTTGCTTCCGCATCTCTTATGATTACTCTGATAGTGTTGTGAAGAGGCTTAATAATATTTTGGTGAGCTCAGTTTGGGAGTGGGTTTTTCAAAACACCGTGTTGGTTGGTTCGTCCTTCTCCTTTGGGAAGGGGTCACGATAATGTTGGTATCAGAGCCTAAGGTTTTCCAATTAAAGAAAAACGATTATTGTTAACTTAGGGAACCTTAGAGTAATCATGAAAGTTAGGGGGAAAACCCTAGGAATGACTTAGAGTAGCATAAAAGAATTATGGATGAAAACTTTCTAACTTCTGATTGACAAAAAGAGGAACCGAGTGAGAGTGGCCATATCATGAGGGAAATTTGATTGTCATTGGGAATTAATCAGTTTTAAGACTTAGAATTTGAACCTTGGGGATTAGACTATTACTTGGAGATAACTACCTTACGTATAGTTATCCTTTGTTATAAGCATTTAAAATTATGGTCTGCTTAACCTTGAAAATGACGGAAGCTTAATGTTCTATGCAAACCACGATGCCTCCTTGACATGGGAGATCACGTAGGATCTTGGAGCTAGCACTACCACCACCTCCGATTCAGCCTGAGCAGGATCCCACACAGAGACTCAAGGCTATAACTAGGGTGTCTATTGAGGCTACTTAGGTCCAGACAACCTTATTGAGAGAGAGATTAGATATGATTGAGGCTGAGTAACAGAGGGTTGAGCCAATAGCACCTCTTGTACCAAATGTACCTGAGAGAGCTGCAGATCGAGCAAAGGTAGCCCCGGTGAAACAGGGAGATGATGCTACTCATGACCACCTCCCGAAGAGGTTTTTGAATTTGAAACCCAAGGAGTTCCATGGGGGTCTAAGTTTGGAAGCAGCAAAGAATTGGCTTCGCAATATTGAGAAGAACACTAAGACGTTGAAATTGTCTGATGAGAATTAGGTACTTTTTGCATTGCACATGCTTGACGATGAGGTCGCGATTTGGTGGATGGCCACCCAAACTATAGAGGGGCAGATTACTTCATAGGCTTATTTCTAGGAATTACTTTTTAGTGCTCATGTTCCTAAGACAGTGTGGGAGCATAAGAAGGTGATTGTTTTGACCCTACGATAAGATGACATGTTAGTGAGGGAGTATACCCATAGATTTCTTCGACTGAAGGCTTATGCACCTGAGTTAGTGGGTAACCTAAGGGAGAGAACAAGATTCTTCCATCGAGGGCTGAGGCCAATATTAGGCAGGCCACATCGAAATCTACGGAGGCCACTCTTGAGACCATCTTGAGGCAGGCACTACAGTTTGAGACTGATGGGAGAGGTAAGTGCCCAATGGTCTAGATAGTATATGGTGCCACAGTACAGTCGTAGCCCCAGTTGTAGCCCTAATCATTGACACAGGGCGGTTATCATGGTGGATCTCGAATAGTTAGATATCCAAAGAGAAAAATACTTGGGGGACGATTTAGAGGGGAGCAGAGTCTGCCATCTTATGTAGTCTTGATTGTCGCCACCCCAGTTCAAACACATCAGCCGATGGGACAACTACTAACTTAGTATGGGGCCCGAGGTAGAGGTTGAGGTAGAGGCTGAGATTCAGGACATAGAGGTTATGGGCCAGGCCAGACCTATCAGGCTGATTAGGGGCGTCAGACTCTATGTTATCAGTGTGGTCAACTAGGCCTCAAACGATATGACTACCCTATACTTTTTCCAGCTTCCAGTGCACCCACTACTACTATTACTCGAGGGAGAGAATGGGCCATCACACAACCTGATTCAGAGGCTACCACTACTTTGGTAGAAGGTACCGTTTCTATTTTAGATTCTACCTTATATGTATTGGTTGATGCTGGCTATCATTTATCTCTAGACATATCATAGATAGATTAGAACTTAAACCTCTTAGGTTACCCACCTGGCTCATGTTGCGTATTGTAGCCCGGGAGCGCATTTACCCTAACTTGATTTGTGAGGGTTGTGTGTTGAGAATAGGAGATTTTGATACCATTGTGACCTTTCGGTGTTAGAGTTCCTAGAGTTTGATGCCATACTTGGGATAGATTGGTTGGTTACTTACCATGCACATGTCGACTGTTTCACCAAGAGGGTGGTGTTTCAGATACTAGGGCAACCTTTTATTATGTTTTAGGGTAGTGCCTCTAATAGATTGAAAACTCGAAGCAGAATGGTGATTCAGAATAAGATCGATACTCTAGCCTATCTAATCATCATAGATGAGGGACCTTCATGGGAGAGTATGGATGAGATTCCTATTGTCAGAGATTTTCCTAGTGTATTCCTTGAGGATTTACCTGGCTTGCTTCTTAAGTGAAAAATCAATTTCATTATTGAGATTATTCCAGGGACACAACTCATTTCGATCCCTCCTTATCAAATAATGCTTAAGGAATTGCAAAAGTTGAAGGTCCAGTTAGAGAAATTGATGAGTAAGGGTTTTATTACCCCTAATGTGTCACGTTCGGGTGATCAAGTGCTATTTGTGAGAAAGAAAGATGAGAGCTTCTGTTTGTGTATTGACAATCGACAGTTGAAAAGGTGACGGTGAAGAATAAGTACCTTCTTTCCCATATTAATGACTTGTTTGACCAGCTTGAGAGTGTCAATGTGTTTTTAAAGGTAGATCTAAGATTTGAGTTCATTAGTGGAGGATTAGGGAAATGGATGTATCGAATAAGTACCTTCTTTCCCGCATTAATGACTTGTTTGACTAACTTAGGGGTGCCACTGTGTTTTCAAAGATAGATCTAAGACCTGAGTATCATCAACTGAGGGTCAGGGAAGCAGATGTATCGAAGATGGCCTTTCCAACTCGTTATGGCATGACAAATGCCCCTGTGATGTTCATGGAACTAATGCAGAGAGTGTTTCATCCCTATCTTGACTTCTTTTTTATTATCTTTATTGATGACATTCTTATTTACTCGAAGATTAGGGAAGAACACGCTAAACATTTGTATGCTAAGTTTAGCAAGTGCGAGTTCTAGTTGACAGAAATTCGATTTTTAGGCCATGTGGCAGGAGTCGATGGTATTTCTGTTGATCCAGCTAAGGTCGATACTATTGTTAGTTGGTCGAGACCTACTATAGTGACGAAGATCCGTAGTTTTTTGGGTTTGGCAGGCTATTGTCGTAGATTTGTGCAGAATTTCTCAAGGATTGTTGTACCAATGAGAAACTTATCTAGAAGGACGTGTTGTTTGTATGGATAGATAAGTCTGGGAAGCCTTTCTTGAGTTGAAGTGTCATTTGACATCTATGCCAATACTTGTGCTACTTGAACCAGGCTATGAGTTGGTGATTCATACAGATGAATGTGTGCGATAGGCTTTGGGTGTGTGCTGATGCAGGGAGACTGGGTGATTTCTTATGCCTCACAACAGTTGAAGATGCATGAGAGAAATTAGCCTGTCCATGACTTAGAGCTAGCAGCAATGGTGTTTGCGCTCAAGATTTGGTGACACTATCTGTATGGTGAGTGTTGTACGCTTTATTCGGATTAGAAGAGCCTCAAGGATTTGTTTTCTAAGAGAGATTTGAATATGAGGCAGAAGAGATGGATGGAACTACTTAAGGATTACGACTTTGCCATTGAGTACCATCCCGGGAAAGCGAATGTACTGGCTGATGTACTGAGTAGAGATTGCTTGTGTGGCTAGACAAATGTCTCAAGAATGGAGAATGATCAATTATGTGACAGTGATGAGTATCCATGAGACTTCTACTGAGACCAGAGTCAGTACATAGATGAGAGCCCATCCGTTGCTACTTGCTGAGATCATAGAGGTACAGCTTCATGGCGTTGATTATGTGATATACCGAGAGTGGGCAGATGACATTTCTCATGTGGAGTGGTCAATTGATAATGATGGTGCACTGAGGTTCATGGGACGATTGTGGGTACCAAATGACTCTTACCTAAGACAGGGAGTGCTAGCAGAGTTGCACAGCTGGAGGTATACCATTCATCCAGGCACCAATAAGATGTATCATAATGCTTGACGTACTTATTGGTGGCTGGAGATGAAACAAGATATTGCATCCTTTGTGTAGAGATAAGACACGTATTAGCAGATTAAAGCTAAGCACTAAAGACTCAGTGGGTTATTACAACCCTTGGCTATTCCTGAGTGGAAATGAGAGCACATTACTATGGACTTTGTGATAGGGTTACCTCAGACTCAGCGGATACATGCCATTATTTGGGTTATTGTTGATAGACTGACTAAGTCTGCTTATTTCCTCTAATTCATAAGAGAGATTTGGTTGAGAGGCTGAGTCGATTGTATATATGAGATCGTGATATTACATGGGGTTTCAATATCCATTGTGTTTGATAGAGATGCTTGATTTACGTCCCATTTTTGGCAAAGCTTGCAGAGTCAGTTGGCGACTAAAGTAAACTTGAGCACAACCTTCCATCCATAGACTAATGGTTAGTTTGAGAGGGTGATCCATATTTTGGAGGATATGCTCCATGCATGTGTCCTTGATTTTGCTAGTAGTTGGGAAGATCATTTAGCATTGTGTGAATTTGCATATAATAACAACTACCAGGTGAGTATTGACATGGCTCCATTTGAGGCATTATATGGGCGATTTTGCCAATCGCCAACTTCTTGAGCTGAGGTTGGTGACAGAGCAGTTTTGAGCCCTACTTTTGTATTGAAGTAGAATGAGAAAATCCAACAGATTCATCTAAACATGAAGGTAACTCAGGATCTACAAAAGAGTTATGCGGATAACTAGAACAAGATCCTTGAGTTTGATGTTGGTAAGGATGTACTACTTCGAATTTCTCTTTGAAAGGGGCCGACTCGTTTTGGTATTTTTAGAAAACTTGCTCCAAGATATGTTGGACCTTTTGAGATCCTCGAGAGGATAGGTCCTATTGCTTACTGATTGGCATTATTGTCTCAACTAGCAGGAGTACACAATGTGTTTTTTGTGTTAATGTTTAGGAAGTTCTACCCCGATCTCTCACGCGTGATTGATTTAAGACATGTTGATTTATGAGAGGATTGTACTTATGATGAGGCTCCGGTAGTTATCATTGATCAGGCCATGAAGAAACTATGCAACAAGGAGATACCGATGGTATGTGTACATTGGCAATTTCATGGTGCTGAATAGGACACATAGGAGAGAGAAGACTGTATTGCGAGTCACTTCCCCAAGGTTATGAGTATTGTTCATTGATCTCTTGTATTATCTTAGTAAATTTTGAGGACAAAAGTTGTTCTAAGGAAGGGAGACTATAACAACCCATATTTTTAGACATTGAGTCGATGGATTCGACATGTATTTTTTGTATCAATTAATGAATTATAAATGAGAAGTACATGATTTTATCGAAATATGTAATTTTTTGACAATGGTATTAATTAATAAGTGTATTACTTGAAAAATTAAAATAAGAAATAATGAAATAATTATTTAGTAGAAGTTAAGTTGAAAAATAAATGAAAATGAAAATGATGAAGGTGTATATATATGTATATATATGAGTGCATATAATTATATATATATATATATATATATATATATATATAGAGAGAGAGAGAGAGAGAGAGAGAGAGAGAGAGAGAGAGAGAGAAAAGAAGCTTTGGGTGAGGTAGAGAGATAAGAAGCCCTTATTTTTGAATTTTGGTGATAGTGGGACCCATCCCAAAATTGCTATAAATATGAGATGCTCGTTCTTCATTTCTCACTCAATTTGCTCACAACACTCCATTTGCCATACGGGAAGAAAGAAAAAGAGAGAGAAATGAAAGAGAAAGATAAAAGAAAGAAAAAGAAAAAAAGTGAAGAAAAGAGAGAAAGAAAAAGAAAAAGAAAAGAAGAAGAAAAAGGAAAGAAAAGAGGAAAGAGGAGTTGTCCACTTTCGACGGTCTGACATTTTAGGTAATTTACTTTCACCTCTTTTCAATTCAGAATTGTTATAGAAATTGTGAATTATAATTTTTATAGTATAGTTTTCAAAAAAGGTATTAGTTTAATGTGCGACCCCAAACTAAAATGTATTTTTTCTAGTAATGAAACTATACAATATATATATATATATATATATATATATATATATATATATCATTGTGTTCAAATTAATGAGTAGAATATAGAAATACATATTATTTGTACTCTTGTGGACCCTAAACATTTATATGGTAGTTGAAAGTCGATACATAGGGGGTATGCCTACTAACACTGGAATTAGTTGGTGGATATTGAAATGTCCAGAATGGAATTATGAACTCAATGACACTGAAATTAAGATTTTTGGAGGTCAATGATATATTAAATTCACATTTATGCAGTTTGAAGATTAATTAATAAATATAAAAAAATGTAAATAGGGTAAAATTATGTTAAAAACTGAAAAATGTTTTATAATATTATATAACATTTTGAAATACTTATTGAAAAAAATGTGCAACATAGGAAATAATTAAAATTTTTTATTTATTGTATTAAATCGCCAAATTTATGAAAATGTTGGTTATTGTGTACCAAAGGTGGAACACATGTACACAATACAAGTTTTTGGTATTTTGGGTCAATATTAAGGGCTCATTGGCATAAATTGACCTTGTTGATCATGTTGACCCTGTTGATCATACAAGTCAGCGAGTATTATGCCTAATTAGAATTTATTGTACTAATCAAAGTTGACCAAATATATAACTGGACCACAATTGACCGAGTCAATCCTTTGATTGACCAAGGGCTATAAAGTTAGATTTGAGCTAAGTTTCATGTAGATATTAAGAAACCACGTTGATCACGCAGGATCAAATATCAGTGGGATGTGACCGGTCACTAGAGGAGCATTGGGAACTAAACATCTTTGTGAGTAGTATTTTCTAATTTATTACTTAACTTGTGATTCTAATCTTAAATGAAATGTTGTTATATACTGAAATGCATTTGTAATTTTTAAATGAGTTTTTAAATGAAAAATTTGCACCAAATCTTGAGGTCTGAGGTGCGGGTTAGGATATTGGATATGGTAGAACATTGAGTACTAGTGGCTGTCATACCTAGAGGTATGTTCTGGGCAGGTCTATTAATTGGGCTCCCCTATAGAGGATTTAAGGCCACCATATATGAGGTATGAGCTGGCGAATCCCTATAATATGATTTCAGAATATGCCTAACTGTTGGGTACACTCGCTCGAGTAGATTTATTATTGCCTTATAGGCAATTGAGAGCTTCAACATGTGTTTTTAGCATTAAAACTATTTTTAAAATGGAAGGTGCACGATTGTATTTTGGATTTAGCATTCATTACTGTTGCACTCACTCGCATTATTATTATTGTGTACGCATACATAACATTGTTTTCTAGAATTCTTGTTTTAAGTTATAGATTAGGCTATATTACTCGCTAAGCCATTGTGGAAAGAATTGGCTCACTACTCTAACATTTCAGGTTCTTCTTCTACAGATAAAGGGAAGAAGGTGGTAATTGCATAGAGCACACCTCTTTTATTTAAGTAGAATTCTTCATGTGGTTTACTATTTTGAGTTAGTATAATGTATAGGAAGTGAGTAAAAATATTGTAGATATTTTGACTTAGACATTTTCACCACTATTACATTTAGGAGATTGTATATATATAGTTGACTTTTGTTTAACTTAAAGAAAAAAATCTATTATAATTATTTGCTCTAGTTACTTCCACATATCTTATGATTACTTTGATAGTGTTGTATATGATGTTGTGAAGAGGCTTAACAATGTTCTAGTTAGCTCAGTTTGGGAGTGGGTTTGTCAAAGTACTATGTCAGTGTGAAGGGGTCCTGACAAAAAGAAATGAAAAGGAAAGAAAAGAGGAAAAGGGAAGTTGTCTGTCCTTGATGATAAAACATTTTGGATAATTTACTTTTACCTCTTTTTAACTCAGAATTGTTATAAAAATTGTGAATTACAGCTTTTACAGTGTTGTTTCAATAAATGTATTAGTTTATTGTGTGACTTAAAACTAAGATATGTTTTTCCTAAGAATGAAAAAAAAAAATATATATATATATATAGATCATTGTGTTTAGATTAATGATTATAACATAGATATATAAATTATTTGTGCCTTTGTAGACTCTAAGAATTTATATGGTAATTGGAAGTTGACACATAGGGCTAATATCGATTGACATTAGAATTTTAGTTGACGGGTACTGAAATGTTCAGAATGAAATTATGAACTCAATAACACTGAAATTAGGATTTTTGGAGATCAATTAATATATTAAATTAGCATTTATGTAATTTGAGGATTAATTAATTAATAAATAAATGTATATAAGGTAATATAATGTTAAATAATAAAAGACATGTTATATAATGTTGAATAACATTGTAAAACACTTATTGGAAAAAGTGTAACATAGAAAATAATTAAAATTTTTTTATTTACTTTATTGAATCACCAAATTTTTGAAAGTGGCTGGTTGTTGTGTACTAAAAGTGGGACATATATCGACAATACAAATTTTTAATATTTTAGGTCAATATTAAGGGCGTAATTGCACAAATTGACTTTGTTGACCACATTGATCCTATCGATCATACATGTTAGCGAGTAGTAAGCCTGCGTAGAATTGATTGTACTGACTATAATTGTAACATCCCAACCCCTAAGACTTTCAATTGGACTTAACCACAAGGTAGGTCAGGCCGGTATTATTTTACAAGTATACAACTTGACTTCTTATTCCTTTTATCCCACGCTTCATTGAGATTTAAGAGTACTTAATCCAAAATTTATACACAAAGTTCAATAAGGCAATTACATAAGAAGTAGAAGAAAACTTTTCAAATCTTTACTAATTTAATAAAAGAGAGTACATAACTCAAAACAGATAAAGGAAATTTAATTCAACGGAAGTCTTATATTATAGATATTCAAAATTTGGGCTAGATTCCCTTACATTCAAATATAGAAACTTTCTAAAATTACAACATATCTAATATCAAAGTCTTCATGCAATTTAAATCCCTGAAAAATAAAAGAGGAAGGATGAGCATATAGGCCAATGGATCTTTTTCAAACAACCAAATTACTAATTTAATCTAACAACACATTCAAATTCAAGCACTTGTAAAACACTAGGCGTTTCAAACATCATTTTGTTTACAGTTGTAGATTTGACTGAAAGGTTTTCAAGGTCCTCGATGTTCATACCAAAAAACCTCCTTGAGTGAAAAAGGCATTTCTTTTGCCATGTTCATTGGACTTAAGATCTCACCCATATTCCAAATATTTTGGACTTGAACCATGTTAACTAATCACAAGTAAAGAACACCGACAGTAACCCTCATATTCACTGTGACAGTATGTGGTTCTTCATCCCAAGATCTTTTATTTAATCTCATACTCATGAATCATAAATAAAAAAAATTTAGCATGTTTAACACATAAACATTCAAAGCATGAAAATAAGCACATAGCATGCATTGCAATTTAAAATAAACCTAAACATGCATAATCTAAGTATGACATGGTTTCATGATCAACAAACATGAGATATATGAAAATATGAAACTTAAATCATATTCTTCAAGCCTAGAAGTGCATACTAAACTGAAAACAAGCATACATGAACATGGTATTAAACTAAACAAGTAAAATTGACGTTTTAGAAATCACTTCCACCTTAACTTGAAGATTACTGAAATTTTGACAAAGTTTTCCTTCTTCAACACATCTAGCACTCAAAGACAGCTCAAGAATACTCCATTAAACACCAAAGCACTCAAGAATAGTTTAATATTGCTCAAGAACTAAGGGGGTTGCCAAGAAGAAGGCTGGAGAAAGTTAAGAGGAAAGTGTCAACTCTTGCTTTGGGATGAGGAGAATGAGAGCACTAGGAGGTTTATATAGGGTTTCAACAGCAAGGGGGACGACTTGGACAACACACACACGCACACACACACACACACACACACACACACACAAGAGATTCTTTCCAGACTCACAAGGGGATGGTTTGCATTGATTTGGGCAAGTAAGCTCATGGTTTGGGCAAGTGGGACCACTAGAGTTTCTTATCCATATGCGAGCACAAATTTGGCTCTTGTTTGCTTTCTTATTTAAGTGTGAGCATAAATCAGGTTTGGAATATATTCTAACTTAGTCAAGATGTCAAGCTAGGTTCAGATCATGGGCACTTAGCAACTTTCCTATCTTCCCTTTTCTCTTGGGTGCAAGTTAGCCACATTGGAAGCTTTCCCATTTTCCATAGCTATGAGCCTCATTTGGGTTCCTAACCATGTGTGAACATAAAAAGGGTTTAGATTATATTCTAATCTCATTTAGACATCCCATATTAGATATGATTTCATGCTCATAGTGTCTTTCCTAGTTGGCCTTTTTGCTTGGTCATCACTCATGCATCAAATAGAAGCATTTCTTTTTCGGCATCAAAGTATGCGTACACCCTAGGGTCCATGGTTTGATTTGTTCCTAAAGTTGAGGTGCATGAATCACAAATTAAATCAGATCACTTCATGAGCAAGGAAACTTCTAATCTTGGTTCTATTTAGAGTTGGCGCACCAAAAAGGGGCATTTTAACCAAATTGCATGAGATTCTCCCTTGATTTGGTGCCATGAAGGGTTTCCTTTTCATGAGACTTCTAATTTGCTTGTGTGAGCATGTGGGGCAGCTAGGGTTTATTTGTGGGCACATATTACACTTTAGAAACTTCTAATTGGGGTTTGTCACATGTGGTGCACACATACACACACAAGAGGGTAGATGTTTTAGGGTGTGTGCATGGTTTGGGTGCACATGATCATTTTAGCTTGGCACATGGAATCATTCTTCTTGGTTTCTAAACAACTTAGAATGGCTCATGTATGGGTGTACATGATCATGACATCATTACCCATGTGACTTGCACATGCTTAGGGGTGGTTACACATTTTGGGTCCATATGAATTTCATAAAAATTCATATATCTTATTTGGCTAGGATTTTAGGCCCTTAGCACATATTTTTGGGTTTACATGAATTTAATAAAAATTCATATTTTTGAATTGGCTAGGTTTTTTCCCATTTTCTTTCTCAATTTAAATTCCCTTGATGTATATCAAGTGAATGAACCCTTAATAAGACAAATGAAATGAATTTTGGATGCTTCGACCATTTGAGGTGTTCACTTCACTTCACCTCATTTCATTGTATATCATTTCATTTCATTCTTTAACTAAGAATTTAATTAATTAGAACATGAATCAAGGTTGAGAACAAGAGAATTTACTATCTAGATAATTAATCAAAACAATTTTCAGAACAAGATTTCTTTGATTTTAATTGTTTTCAATTTAAATTAGGATTTTAACAATTCAAATTCAATTATGGGCCGTAATAAAGTGATACTGATATTAGATCAGGCTTCAAGATAGTTAACTAATATCCATTCCCTGAGAATGATACTCTGTGTTTATCATATATTACTATTGCGATCTCGTATACTTGCGGGATTATCCACACGCATCCCCCTCCTGCATAATGATGGAGCTAGGGATCCCAAGGAGTGACTTAATAAACTCATGGTTGGTCTAGATGACTGAAGAAGGGTATGAGTTGAAAAAAAAATTTGCATCACTCGTATTCCCCACCACCTCAATGGAAGGAGTAGAAAAAAGATCATCCGCATAAGTTCGAAAAGGAGCTCGAATAGTAGAAGGGTCAAACCCCTAATCTAGACCAAACTCGGTAGATGATATGGTTCGCCTTGACGTTTTAGGGGAACAGGGGGATGAATGAAAGAAGTGGCCTCACCTTTGAACCTCAACCCTACCAATGGGTAGATGAAGACTCAAAGAAAGGGATCTCTATAACCCCATCTAAAATGTCACTCTTGATATGAGGAGTGGAATCACTTGACTTAACAGCAACCAGTCTGAACGAGGTGGCAAACCCAAGGTAGATTTGCTACTAGATGAACATGCTAAGACCTCATCAATAAATTTTTACAAGAAACCCATGACGAAAAAAATGAGGAAAGCAAAGGAGATTACCCAGTAAACGATAGATCAAGATGGAATAAACCTAAGTTGGGAAACACCAAACTCTAACCTTAGGGATCTGATGAAAATGATTGAAATGGGGGGGTACCATTGTCCAATTTTTGGACGTGAATTGCACAAGACCTATGAACAAATCGAATGCAAGAAGATGAATAGTCACTAAATAACCACTGAACAATACCTGATCCAACAAATCCCAAGGTTGATTGAGGGCCACAATTAAATAACTACTATCCCAAATCACAAGGCATATCAACGAGTAGATAAGACATACCCTTATGAGTCTAAAGGCAAAGCCTTGGGAGTAAATATTGGGTCCTTTGCTCATTTAGGTGGAATTTAGCAAAAGAGTAGGATTTTGAACTATAGGCTAAGCAGAAGAGAAAGATTAGGATTTTGATCTACAAGTTGAGTAGAGTATAGGTTTCACAACTTGTAAAAATAGGAAAAGCATGTACCATTAGCTTGAATAGAGGATAATAAAGGATGTTTGTATTAAGGGTCAATCTAAGATGTTTTTGCTTGCATGTCAGGTTGAACACATATTTATTTTGGGAAATACAAGTCAAGAGCTTGTCCCCAAATGCTTGAACAACCTGAAGAAAGGATCAAACTTAAGATGAGTATATGGTGTGATAGAATCTGAAAGATTACCCATCTTCAGCTCAACTTTGACACTACAGGCAATATTCTTGATGCAAGGCTGAGTCAAGCTCGAGAAAAGATCCTACCCTATGATTTCTCCCCTAATTCACACTTAAGGATATGGATGTTATCCGTATATGAGAAGAATCTTTAGATAATGTCCAATAGGAAATTTTCCTTATT
>JAJIYU010011037.1:0-15595 GCA_030144865.1 Tinospora cordifolia
AATATCGCGTAATGAGTAATTAATTATAATTAATTTATATAATGCATGTGACTTAATATTGATATATTAACCTCGTTGAAAATATATGAATTTATATAAAAAGAAGTTAAAATATTTTATAATTAATTACTAAATAATGAGCCTTAAAATATGATAATGCTTAATTATAAGATAATAAATATAGTGTCAAAATTAGAATTATCTAACAGCTAGAGGATCTGGAACGGGTGCCTGAGACATTCTTGTCAAGACTTCGGCCAGAAGAACCTCATCATTAGAAGAGTCGAATTTGATGTGAACAGGAATTGGACAAACTAATTTTTGAGCCAGAATTTTAAATCTTCCTCGTTTTAGAGCAAATTAATCAGAGAAACACAGTGGAGGAGCAGATTGACACCTAGATTTTGATTGTAAGAACACCATGATGATCTTACGAGTCGATCGCTGCACGAAATAGAGGAATTCTTTGGTCTTAAGAGGTTGTGCCAACCAGTGAGCGAACAGGAAGAAGGAGATGAAACGAAATGATGCCCTAACTTGGGAAAAAAATGACGTTTCATGAACCGAAGGGAAGTGAATGAAAGATGAGATGGAAGGTGGAACAGTGTAAACATTTGATTGCTCAAACCCATAAAAATTTAAAACAGAAAATAAAAACGATAAAAAACGACCTAACTTACTCAAAATGTGATAAAAAATGCAATAACTACTTAAGACAAATTCCAAGTGAAGCTCATAATTTTTTGAACTGAACAGTATCAAGGGGTTTGGTAAAGATATCGACTATTTGATTTTCAGTTATCGCATGTTTAAGTGCAACAATATTATCTTCAACAAGTTCCCTAATAAAATGATGCCTAATGTGAATGTGTTTGGTTCAAGAGTGTTGGACAGGATTTTTGGAGATGTCAATTGTGCTTTTATTATCACAGTAGAGTATCATGGTCCTATTTTTAATCCCATAATCAAATAACATCTATTTCATCTAGAGAAATTGATCACAGTAGTTGCTTACTGTTATGTACTCAGCTTCAACTGTAGACAAAGAAATATTGTTCTACTTCTTGCTCATCCATGCAACTAAACTATTCCCTACATAAAACATCCTCCTGATGTGCTTTTTCGGTCATCAATATTTCCAGCCCAGTTAGCATCACTAAATCCAACAAGATCGAAATTACTGTATCTAAACATCCAAATTTCATATTCAGTAGTTCCACTAACATGTCTTATGATCCTTTTAACAGCTGCTAAATGTGATTCCTTAGGAGTAGCTTGATAACGTGCACATACACCACCACTATAACTTAGATTAGGACGACTAGCAGTTAGGTACAAAAGACTTCCTATCATGCTTCTATAAAGACGGGAGGGACATGGGGACACGTAAAAAGGGGATCCTATCAACTTGTTCCGACGTAGGATAATAAGCCCATGAGCTTGGTCTTACTTCACCATCGAGAAACGAAGGGCCTTCCGTTTGTAAAATTTGTGAAAAATGTCAACTGATCCATAGGCGGGGACGAATTATAGTAATTTGATCAACTTCCCTTCCATTAATGTCTTGGGATAACTTAGAGCTAGTACTCATAGGCACTCTCATGTACTTAGCATTGCCTAATCCAAAATTCTTAACTAAGTTTCGAGCATATGTTGTTTGTGATACAAACATACCTTCAATACCTTATTTGATTTACAGTCTGAGAAAGTAGTTCAATTCACCAACCATGCTCATTTCAAATTCATCCTTCCTCAACTTAGCAAAATCGTTAAAAGGTTCTGGGGAAGTGGAACCAAAAACAATATCATCAACATAAATTTGTGCAATAACAAGATGGGTATCACTAGTTTTAAGAAATAGAGTTTTATCCATCGTACCTCAACTGTATCTATTGTTGATGAGGAAGTTTGTGAGTCTTTCATGCCAAGCTCACGGTGCTTGTTTAAGACCATAAAGAGCTTTTTTCAGTCGACACATAATCTGGATGATGGCTATCTTCAAATCCTTTGGGTTGCTCCAAAAAGACTTTTTTATTAAGATAACTATTCAAGAATGCGCTCTTTACGTCCATTTGATGAAGTTTGAAGTTCATTGTGCATGCCACGACCAAAAGAATTCAAATAGGCTCAAGTCAAGCTACAGGGGCAAATGTCTCGTCAAAGTCTAATCCTTCAACTTCAGTGTATCCTTGAGCAACAAGATGTGTTTTATTTCTAGTGATGTTGCCATGTTCATCTATTTTGTACTTAAAAATTCATTTAGTCCCTATTACGTTTACATCCGGTGGTCTTGGGACTAATTCCCAGACTCGGCTTCTTTTAAACTGTTATAACTCTTCTTGCGTAGCCTCAATCCAATTAGCATCAAAAAAAGCTTCTTTAACATTCTTAGGTTCATTCATTGACGTGAAGCATGAAAATCTCACCATTTCTCTGTAATTCTTACGAGGAACATTTCTGGATTGTTTCCTTTGATTTAAGTTACCGATCATCAGTTCAGCAAAATGATTTAATTGCACTCTAGATGATGGTTCCTTGATTTGATCCATTTCTAGATTTTTTGGATTGACTATCGTGTCTATGTCGCAGACTATTGTAACAGATCATCTGTTGGTTTCTTCGTCACTCTCAAAATCACTTTCTTGTTGGGGCTCCTCTTCCAGTTGTCTGTGTTCAACTTTATCCTCCTTTTCACAGTCACAGATGGTGACATTTATGGATTCAACCACGCAATGAGTGCTATTATTGTAAACCCGATATGCTCTACTATTAGTAGCATACCCTAGAAAGATTCATTCATCTCTCTTCACATCAAATTTTTCAAGTTGATCCCTATCATTAAAAATATAACAAACACTGCCAAAGATGTGAAAGTAGTTTACATTGGGTTATGTTCTTTTCCATATTTCATATGGTGTGTGTTCTATCCCTGGACATAGGTACACTCTGTTGATTGTGTAGGCAGCTGTGTTTACTGCCTTAGTCCAAAATTTTGTTGCGAGACTTGCTGCTTGAAGCATAACTCTTGCCATTTCCTGAATATTCTGATTCTTTCTTTCAACAACACCATTTTGTTGAGGAGTCTTTGATGCTGAGAATTCGTGACAAATACCCATTTCATTGCACAAATTTGAAAAATGTTGATTCTCGAATTCCCTTCCATGATCACTCCTAATTTTCTAAATTTGACACCTTTTTTGGTTTGCAGTCTTGTGCACAAGTTTTTGAAGTTTATGAATGTTATGACTTTTCCCTAAGAAAAATAACCCATGTGAACCGTGAAAAATCATCAACACAAACGTACACATACCTTTTACATCCAATGCTTTCTGTCTGCATTGGTTCGAATAAGTCCATGTGAAGAAGTTCGAGAATTCTGGAGGTAATGATAAACTGGACAGATGAATGCTTAGTTTTCTTCTACTTGCCCAGCTGACAAAGACCATAGACTGCAATCTGATTAGTATTGAGCTTTGGCAATCCACGGACAGCATCAATTCTATTGATGCTCTTAAGAGTTTTGAAGTTAATGCGTTCGAGCTTTTGATGCAAGATTTCCATAGTGTTCTGGACAATGTTGTGACCCTGTTTTAGGAGCATCATGATTGACTTTTCGACTTGATAGCAGTTATCTGAGGTTCTGGTACCTTTCATGAATGTTGTTCCTTAGCTGGTGGTGATGTTGCATTTGTCCTTGGTAAAGTTAACCAATAGGTCTTCATCACACAATTGATTGATGCTAATGAAGGTTTGCCTTTAATCCTTCAACAAACAGCACGTCCCTCAGTTTGGGTAAACCAGCAATATTCAATGTTCCTCTTCCAATGACCTTCCCTTTTCCTCCATCACCAAAGGTTACATGACCATCTTCTCCTGCATAGAAAGAGTTTAAGAGATGTCTGTTACATGTTATATGTTTTGAGCAGCCACTTTCAAGATACCATATCTCATTTGAGCAGGCAGACAGTGTAGTATGAGCAACCAATGCTTTGTTTTGAGATTTAGGCACCCATCTTTGAATAGTCTTAGTACAGGTCCTTCTATTTTGAAGGAAATTCTGTTAAAGATTGTGGCAGTGCCTCCACTTGTGTCCCTTTCTGCCACAGAAGTAGCAGATTGATTTTTGAGTTCTTCTTGTGATGTTTGAAGGACAGTGACGTGTTTCTGGCTTTACACGAGTTTTTGGGTTGATTTGGTTACCTTGACCAGCTTCAGTTTTGTATCCAAGTCCTTTTTTATAGCTTGGACTTTGTCCTTGTTCAAGTATTTCTTTCAGTTATGTTTTTCCAAAATTAAGGCATTGAAGAGTATGTTCGACAGTGTCAAGTTTATTTGATAATTCATCAATCTTCTTATCTTTTTCTTTAATTATTTCTTCTTGTGCTTTCAGAGATGCCCTCAGCATACTGACCTACTCCTTTAGTTCTCTATTCTAAATATCAATCTGCAACCATTTGTGATACATAAGTTCATAAGTGTTGCGAAAATCTTCAGAACTTACCTCATCTTCGCTTTCAGATTCTGCAGAGAAGGTTGCAGCAGCTGAATTCACAAAATGTGCGTGAGATATTGGAGCCGCAAATGCTATGAAGTCGTTTGTAGTTGTATCTCATTTATCCTGACTGTTATCTGAATCATCGCTCCATGTTGCATTCATGAATTTCTTTTTGAGAGTGTTTGCGCATTCAGCCAAAATGTGTTTGATTCTCCCACATTCATGACACTTTATATTTCTAAACCGATTTTTAGAATGGGGAGTTTCCTTGGTGAATTTTTTGTTATCAGACTTGGTTTTTGAAGATGGACTTTGTTTCCTGTACTTTTTTAGAAATTTATTGAAATTTCTAGTGATCAAGGAGAATTCATCTTCCATGGTGAGTGTGCTGGTTTTCGCCTACAGAGCAATTCCTTTGTCTGTTTTCTAGTTCGGGAGACTCATTTCATAGGTTTATAAAGATCCCATGAGTTCGTCTAGGCACATTTTGGTAAGGTCTTTTGCCTCTTCAATTGCTATTACTTTTGTTGCAAACTTAAGAGGAAGAGATCTCAACACTTTTCTTACTAGTTTTCCATCTGAATATTTTTTTTCCTAATAAGAAAGCTTGATTAGCAATGTCGCGTAGCTTACTGTTGAGACTGAAAATGCTTTCATGATCTTCCATTTTTAACAGTTTGAATTGTGAATTTAGTAACTGAAGTTTAGAGATACGGACACCATTAGTACCTTCATAGGTTGTTTGCAAAGTTTCCCCAAGCATCTTTTGCAAATTCGCATGTGGTTATGAGCTTGAACTGTTCTATATCAACTGCATTAAAAATAAAGTTGAGAGCTTTTGAATTCGCTTGATGCAGTTTCTTGTCATCCTCAGACCATTCAAATTTTGGTTTGATGCCAGAATTGTGATCTAAAACAGGAGGTGACCAGCCGTCCTCAACTGTTCTCCAAGCCATCTCGTCCACAAATTGAATAAATATATGCATCTTTGTCTTCCGGTAAATATAATTACTTTCATCAAGAAGTGGAGGTCTTCCTTGGGATGATGCTTCTCGGTGGAAGTGTAACTCATCTTTTCCTGTATATCTCACTTGCTAAGTTAAACGCTTCAAATGTGAAGGTGACCTGCTCTGATACCAATTGAAATTGCTAGACACTCTAGATAGAACAAGTTTCAAATGTGCAGCAACACAGAACACAGAAACAGGAAGCAGTTAGGCACACGATTTGATTACGTAGTTCTGCATCAACAACCTACGTCTGCACACTCCGGAATTTTACGAGTGCGTACACGTCACGATTAAAAAAATACAAAAATAAAATAGTATGTTTGTAGAAAAAAGAATTTAAAATGAAATAACAAAAAGAGAAATAAAAATAAAATAAATAATGATTTTTTAACAAAAAAATAAAATATAAAAAAATAAGTTAAAACCTTATTCTTATTTAAATCTATGCGCAGACTATGGTTGACGAAATTATTATTTGAGAAAAAAATTTAACATCGAATTATTTCATGTTTGACGGGATTATTAGTCGAGAATAAAAATTTAAATTAAAAAAATATATAAATATATATGTATATATAGATGTCTACATATAAATAATATATATATATATATATATATATATATATATATATATATATATATATATATATATATATATATATATATATATGTTTATAATAAAAATTATAAGTAAATTAAAAGAATGAGTGATTTGAAATAAAATGGAAAATCTGAAAAAAAAAAAAAAAATTGGTTTTTTTTGTCTTTGGGGATTTGGGGGATCTAAATTGGGTGAACCGCAAACACGATTGGGAGCAAGAAAATTGGGTTTGTGAGCTTGGTGTGTCAATCAAAATTGAAAGAAGAGGGATGAAATCTGGGGGAGTTTTAGGGCATCGTCCAACGAAGAAGAAGAAGAAGAATGTGATTTAGCTTTTAGGTTCGATTTCGTTTTTCATTTGGGCATTGTATAACCGAAGAAGAAAAATCTAGTTTTTGATTCTTGGGGTTGTGGGTCTAGAAAGGAATAGAAGAAGCAATGACTGAAATTTTTGGTTTATTTTCTGGTTTTTGGTTGTTAAAAAAAACAGAGGAAGAGGATGTTCTAATTTTCTGGGTTGATTTTCTGGTGTGCGTGGTTTGAGTTTATGATTTATGGTGGAGTGAATGAAGAACGAAGAAGGGGTTTAGCTAATTTGTGATGCTTATTGGACGTGATTGAGTTGTTGCACATTGAATTGAGCTTGTTGGATGAAGACGAACAAAATAAAAATCGAAAAATTTCAGATTGAGTGCTTGCTGAACGTGAAGAGAAAGAGCTAGATTTGGAGCAATTTGGGGTGGTTGGAATGAAGAAGAAAACCAGCAACGTGCTGGATTTTTGTGGCAGCAATTGGACGAAATTGAAGAGAAAGAAGATTTGGTGTATTTGGTTGTGGAAAGGAGGGAACGACGAAGCAACCAGCCAGTTGGTTCGTGCGTGAGGGTGCTGGCCGTGGACGAGGAAGAAGAAGCGCAAAGACCAACAATGTGCTGGTTTTGGGTGTGCTGGTAGTTTTGGTTGTGGTATGCTATTAAAGGTGAATTGGAGCAGAAATTGGATGAGTAAATTGTTATTTCTTGATCGTGATTTGGGACAAGGTTTGTTAGGATGGTTACTGCTTTTGGACCGTGAAGATGGATAGAATGGTTGTTTGTAAGATGATGGCTACCGTGGTGTATGGTGTGTGTGTTTGCAATGGCGGTGAAGAACAAAACACTTCCAACAGCTGGTCCGTGATTTTGTGAGTTTGAGTGGCTGATGATTCAAGGTTTTAGTGTGAGGAATCAAAACAGACAATCGAACCGAAACTTAAATTCAGAAAGGTACGAAATTTTTTTTAATCACTTATTTGGTTATTTAATTTTTTGTAATGTTGAAATAAAATTGGTGTAGAATAAGTTAAATTCTTTTATTAACTTATTAACTTATTAACTTAATAGAAATTAAGTAAACTATTTAAGAAAAAGTTTTAGAATTTAAAAAATCTATAAATTAGATTTAATACCTAAAGATAAATAATTTATTTTAAAAGAGTAACTTAGAAATTTTTAGCCGTTAAGTTAATATTTTAGACTTAGTTCAAATATTAGATGTAAAAATCTCACTTTATGTGAAATAAGATTTATTGAACATAAGTTATTTATTTTTAGGACCTAAATGTAAGTTTTAGTATTTTATTCGTTCTAATCTAAATAAATTTATTTAAAGGTGAATGAAACGTAGAAGCTTAAAAAAATTAATGATAAGAGTTTTGTTTTTAGATTAAAAGTTTAAATTAGTAGAAGTATTATTTTTCTACAATATAAACATAAAAGTATTTTTGAACATAATTTTAATAAATACTGAAAAATCTAGAAATAAATAAGAATGATTTTTTTTTTCAACATTAGAAATCTTATTTTGACCCAAATAGATTTAGTTGAAATTTATATTTAAATTTTATAATTATTTTAGAAATCATTTAAGTTTAAGAATAATTTTATTAAGTGTTAAATTATAGATTTTATAATGTAGAGTAACGAGTATCTCGACAAAAAGCAAGGAAGCCTGAAGATATGCAGAATTAGGTGGGTGTAACTTCCTTGGTCATATGTATTATATGGATTTAAGATTCAAAACATTTGATTGAATATTTCTAGGTTATTATAATTTATTAGGAAATTGATTGATTGTTCGGCTTGTGTGAATGATGTGTGATGTGTGATGAATTGTTTAAACCATGTGTAATTAGTTCATAACATGATCTTGCATTTGGATTTACCTAATTATGGCATGTATGACTAGGAAAATATGTATAAAGATCCTATTGTTTATTCAAGTACTTTATCATGTTAACTTGCAAGCATATTTAGATAATATTTTCTAATATATAGTATGATGTTTGATGTGATTGAGTCTGTTTGTAAAAACTAAAATAAGACGATGGTTTATTAATAATCCACGTACCAGTGCGATTGTCGAGCCTGAAGCGGATCGAGGCGGCATCTCCTATATGTCACCGTTTGAGATTGTCGAGCCACAAGGCGGATCGTAGGTATTCCCAATCGGAGCTGACTGTGATAGCTCGAAGTCTTTGGGAGATGGTACGATGCCTAGGTAAGTACACTCCCTTAGATTGTGACTCTGACAGGTAACTGACCTTAGGCGTTACCTAAGATTTGTGTTGATTCAGATCACAGGGAATGTCGAGAGGCATCTCAACCCTCTTCCAATTTTAGAATACAATTAAAACAAATGAATGTTTGAAAAGCCTAATGTTTGAAAGTGTTTGTAATGTTTTGAATTGAGTCTGTATAATGCATGTGATGTGTAGGAACGATCCATTGGGCTTTCGAGCTCACTCCCATTTTATTTTCAGGTACATCTGGACTTATAGTACTGTGACTTACATCTGAAGACTCATAGCTTAATTGAACACCTCATGGGGAGGTAGTTCAGAATAGGTGGTATCGGAAGTGATATTTTGTTAATCTTTCGGAAATGATTCTCATGTATTTATTTGATTTTAAATTCAGTTAACCAGATTTGTAAGTGATATTTTATTTTTAACATTTTGTCTCGATTTCAAGTTTTAAAGTATTTTTGCTGCATTATTTATGATTTGTATTACTAAACCCGGTGAATGTTTTGAGAAATTATTTTGATTCTTTTGTGTTGTATGAGAAATTTATCCAGACATTGACTTGAAAACAAATTGTTATGAACTTGATTTTGAAGAAAAGGATTTTGACAGAAGAAAATTTTAAGTAGCATCTTGATTTTCATCGAGCGACGATCCACACGTGAAGTAACACGTGAACGGAGGTCCGATTGAAAATTGGGGTGTTACACGCCCAGTTCAAGAATCCACTATAGTTTTGCAAGATACACCAATACACAGTGAGCACTTAAGCTCACAAGAGTACACTTCAAAACACTGGACTCTCAACATACAACAGTCAGCCTTTACCTAAAATCATTCAGCCACCTCCTACAGACACTGCAGTATGTGCTGAACAACTGAGTAAATAATACGGCAACTTCACTTGATCACTCTCTTACAATAAATTGAAAAACAATAAAGTTCTCAATGAATAACACACAATGATCGTCTTTGAGGAATGTTTGAGTAATAATCAAGGCATCAGAATCGATCAGAATAAATAGATTGCAGAACAAAGCTTTCCTTGGGCGAAACAGATTTTGGAAAATCTTTCTGGGAAGACTATTCAATTCATTGTTGCATCTTTTGTCAGTACAGTCTTGCTGAATTTTCAGAAAACCTCCCAGAATAGCAACGATCCTTGATACCATATCATAATATGTATTCTCCTTCTGATTTGAGCTGATTGTAACTATTTTAATCAATACTGTCGACCTATTTGATTAAGGAGAATATTGCAGACTTTCTAAACGATAATCATTGCAATTGAAAGAATGTTACTGATTTGAGAAACACAATAAGAAAGAAATCTTTATGAAAGGAGATTCCAAAAATTTAGATAATAACGGAACATTAAAGATGGTAATCTGCCTTGTGAAGAAACACAAGCATTCCAAAAATGTGATGCAGCAAAGGGAATATTTTTTGAAATCAAATCATGGCATAAGATTCTTTAAAAAGCAAAGTTCCAAAGTATTTGGATGCCATTATCTTTTCAATAACAGAAATGCCAATCATGCTTAAAAAAAAACACAGACCGTTATTCTGTTTTAGAATGGTAATCAATTAAAAAAACTTCTTTCGCAAATTAGATTACCAAAGAAAAATGGTAGAGAATCTTGACAGCCAGTTGTATCAAGATCTGAAAACTAAACATTTCGTTAAAGTCTAGGATTCTGGATTTGCATCAAATATTACCAATTACACCCAAATCCTAACAGTATTCATAAAGAATATCTTTTATATCATATGAATCTAATTTTATATTTTAAAATGTCATAAAATATTAATTAATTTTATAAGAGCTTTCTTATGGCAGCTAGTTGCTATCACAAATATATATATATATATATTGTGACGACCCATAATTTGATATACAAAAATTTTCGAGCCTAATGTATGAATTTTCTGAAATTTTAGTGGAAATATATGAATTTTTCTCAATTTTTCCAATTTTGAATTAATTATTGAAGAAAATTAGAGTAATTGAAAAAAAATGCAATTTTGGGGAGAAAATATATGAAATCATAAGGAAAATGTAATTTCTTGAGGGAAATGATTTTTGAGATTGATTGTTGAATTTTCAGAATAATCGTGGAATTTTTAGAATGATTAATAGAATTTTCGGATGAAAAATGTAATTTTTGGGTGATTATTGAATTTTTGAGAAAAATAATTAGATAAATGATAAAAATAGGTGTATAATTAGAAATTTAATGAAAAATTGATTTACTAGTAATTTTAACAATTTTAGAAAAAAAAAAGTAAAATTCAGATATATATATATATATATATATATCTATATGTGTAAATATATATATAAAAGAAAAGGGGATGAAAAAAAAAAAATCAAAAGAGGGCCCTGGGCAGCCGAGGCACATGGGCCTGGACTGCCCAGGCCCATGTGGGCCAGGCTGGGCGCACAACCCAGCCCGCCTCCCCTTTCTCTCCTCTCCCCTCTTCTTCCTTCTTCCTTCTTCCTTCTTCCTTCTTCTCCTTCTTTTCAGCTGAACAATAGCAGGAATGGCAGAAAATCACTACCTTTCCCCATAGTTTTTGCCCATTTTTTTGCCATCTAATGTAACCACCAACTAATCTCTGAATTCTCAGTATGTTGGGCACTAATACAAGCAAGAAAACAGGGCCACGAACTGCTACAAGGGCTGCAAAAATCACCTTCAAACAACTCATCCACACCATTGCTGCAAATTTCTAGCTTGAGCAAACCATTTTCTACCTCTCATATCTTCCTCATCCGGGCCCCGTTTTGAGTGATCTTGGAGTCATCGGAAAGCTCTTTATACCCTCTTCAAGAAGGTCAAGCCATTGATCACGAGCACGAACCATTTGGAGCAGAAACGGCCATAAATCTTGCTATTCGCGACTGCAAAAACCCAGAAATGTGTGTTCTCCGAGTTTTGCAAGGCCGATATCTCACTCATCTGAACTCCGATCTTGAGGTACCATAGCTCGTTTTGAAGCTTATAATGTGTACTTCAACTTTCATTTTCTAAGAAACACCAACTAACCTCTTGAAACATGTCAAAAATGGCGTCAAAGGGGGGATGTTTGTCACTGTGAAACCCAAAAAAATCAAATCATTGAGTTCGTCCAGTTTTGCGATGCCAATATCTCACTCATCCGAACTCCGATTTTCAGGTAATATGACTCTTTTCGAAGCTTGTTATGTCTACTTCATTTTCTATTTTATGAAGAATAGCTAATGAGCACTCGAACCACGTCAAAAAGGATGTCGAAATAGGCTGCCGAACATGCTAATTTGATACTTAGAAAAAAATTTTGGAAAATCTGTCATGATACCATGATTTTGTGCTTGCTATTATGAATTTTTAAAAATACTTAGAGATGTCTGATTTTCCTGAAATTTGGAGGATACGTTCATGAAACAACTAGGAATGTTGTGTAAAAAATTTGGTCACAAATAGATAAGTCTAAGAGGGTTAAATAAGTTGCCTTTTGATTGTCTGTCATTTGCAATCCGAAAAACCAAAATTTCCTGATATCACCCTTCGAAAACATACTAAACGGTGTCCAAAATTCATGAAATAAAATTCTGGAGATGCCTTAAAAAGTGTAGATCATAACTGAAAAATATTGCGCAAATCCGATGTACGGATTGACAGCAGAAAAATTGTGAAGTCCTGCTGTGCACTTAGAGCAAATAGGACTAGATTTGAGCATCTCTATGATTCCACTGAAAAACCATAGAAACTGAGATTAGAAAATTTGAAACAAAAATTATAGAGAATATTTGAATGATTTAGATCAAATCTGAAAATTTTTATACAAATCCAACGGTCGGATTTATCACAGGAAATTCAGGAACTCCACTCTATAGATAGAAAGGAAAATCCAGAATTGAAGGTTCCTGTTATTTCAGTTGGAAAACGTATCAAATGACATCCAAAAATAAAAATATAAAATTCTAGTGAATATATGAAGGGTCTAAATAAAATCTGGAAAGTTTCGCGTAAATCCAACGGTTGGATTGATCGCAAGAAAATTGACAAATTTGCTGCGCAAATTAAACTAAAATGCATAGAATTGGTTAAGTATTAAAAATTGGGAATTTTGACCCAATTGGCTTGGTTTTGACCATATTGACCAATGACGGCCAACTTTGACTGAGGTGACCGAGTTTTACTGAGGTTGACCAAGTTTGACCGAATCAAATTTTGGGTCGACTAAGACCGACTAGGGGTGGTGGGACCGGAATGAAATAACATTTCATTAGAAACTGAAATTGAGTTAATACAATGCAAATTTGAGTGTATATCGTAGGACTGGGCCGAGTGTCGAGGGGGACATTGGTGCACGGGACCCGAGGTGAGTAGTTTGACTTAGTTGTTGTCTTAACTGTATTCTTTGCATGAAAAATGATTGAAATTGTCATCGATTGAATGGTTTTATATGTTTGAACTACATGGTTGATTTGAAATATATGTAGTCGTACACCGATAGTGAGACCATAGGCTCGAGGTCCGAGTGCAGGGTCAGGGTACACGATGTAATTGGATTAGGCTCGAGGACCGAGCGATGGGGTTAGGGCATATGATCAGTGCGCCTAGTCTTAGACCCGCTCGAGCATGGCACTTGAGGACCGAGTGCAGGGTTAGGGCATTCAATGAATGCGCGTAGCCCTTGACCCGCTTAAGTGGCCGGTACGCCTGATTCATAACCCGCTCGAGCGATGACCATAGGGTTGTATTGATGATTTAAACCCTAGTCTGGATATAATTTTGAGCTGCATGTATTTAAATTATTTTTCTTTAACTGTTGCACTATTTATAAATGTTTTATTATATACCATGCTTTCAATTACTACTCATGCATACATGTACAGTTTTCGGAGTGTTAGTTAGATGATATACTGGTTTTCCTACTCACTGAGCTATGTTGAATATTAGGCTCACTACTCTACTAACATTTCAGGTTCCTCAGTGGCTGATAGAGGGAAAGGCGTTGTGATAGCCTAGTTCCCGTGTGGTCCTGTATTCGCTTTTGTTCTATCGAGAGGTCGTTCATTTTTTTTGTAAGTCTGAACTTCTAAATGTTGAACTATGTACTTTTGTACTTTTGGAACATAACAATGTGTAATATATCGTTTACTTTTGCACTTTAATTAAATAGATGTTTAAATTACTCTGATGTGGCATGGATGTCGAGGTTGGAAAGGCTTAATGGCGGCTGGGAGGATTCGACTCGATGAGTCAGTTCGTTGAGCCGCCGTGCTGGTCAGGTCGCCCTTCGGTCGAGGAAGGGGTCCCGACAGACTAGGTATTAGAGCCAAGGTTTCAAAAAAAAAACTAGAGAACACTAATAAGTAAATAGCCTGGGCGACATCAGAATGAATGCAAAAGTAAACAAAACCCCAAGCTTAAGAAAAAAAAAGGGGGAAACTATCAACCACAAAACATATTTTGAATATAATGTACGATAGTGCTAAGTGTTTAGAGTTAGATCTATTTCGAATAGATCAATAACCAACAATTCAATTTAAATGCAGATAAACGATGACGTCGAAGCGGGGTGGAGCCAGGAGAGGCAGACCACCGACCGGGCCTAGGGAGCCGACACCTCCACCACCACCACCTCTAGTGCAGCCTGAGGTAGACCCTTTACAGAGGCTTGAGGCTATGATTAGGGCCTCTAACGAGGCTATACAGGCTCAGACAGCCTTGCTGAGAGAGAGACTTGACCGGTTGGAGGCTGAGAGGCAGAGGGATGAGCCATCCACGTCCACAGGACCTTCTGTCCCTGCTGCACCCGTGGCGACGGTAGCTCCCGCTATAGTGTCGCCATCACCTACTCCACCAGCACCACTAGCTCCAGAACCACTAGTTCAGGCAGCAGTGGCACCAGTTGCCCCTACCCAGGATAGGCAGGGAAATGAGAGAGCCCACACTTGGCTCCTCAAGAGCTTCATGGACTTATGCCCTACGACGTTCACAGGCGGTATCAGCATAGAGGCAGCAGAGCATTGGTTGTTGAATATGGAGAAGAACGCTGAGACCCTACGACTATCCGAGACAGATCAGGTTCTATTCTCAGCACTTATGATGGAGGGTGAAGTTGACAAGTGGTGGCAATCTGCTAGGCGCATAGAGGGCCAGATCACATCTTGGGCCAGATTCAGAGAGTTGTTCCTTCAGGCTTACATTCCAGAGGCAGAGCGGGAACGTAAAAAGATGGAGTTTCTGAGCTTGAGCCAGGGGACCATGACCGTGAGAGAGTACACCCTCCGATTCCTGCAGTTGGAGACATATGCCCCATGGTTGATTGCTGAGTCGAGTGAGAGGGCTGGATTTTATAGACGAGGGCTAAGCATTGCTATTAGACAGACGACTTCCACGTCCAGGGCTCAGACCTTAGAGGAGATCCAGAGGGAGGCCTTTCGATATGAGATGGCTGGGTTAGAAGGGCATCCTCAGATTTCTATTGTGCCGAGTAGCGCTCCTCAGTCTCAGCCTCAGCAGTAGGTACAGTTACAGACTCAACTGTCATCTAGAGGTGGATCAGGAGGATATAGAGGCCGAGGTCATTGCCAGAGAGGCAAGAAGACGAAGTTTTCAGAGGGACAATCAAGCGCTACTCCCGGTCAGGTTGGCACGACAGCAGTTGCACTCGCGGCTACTCCTATTCAGTCGCAGCCACCAGCAGAGCATCAGAGTACATTGTATGGGGGCCGAGGTAGAGGTCGTGGACAGAGTCAGGGCTACCAGGGTGGATAGAACCAGGGTTACCAGGGGGGACAGAGGCTACCCCTTACATGTTTCCAGTGTGGACAGGTTGGACACAAGAAAGCTGAGTGCCCAACTCTTACGGTAGGTCCCAGTTCTTTCACTCCTACCTTCAGAGACAGAGCACAGGCTATCACACAGCCT
>JAJIYU010011038.1:0-15638 GCA_030144865.1 Tinospora cordifolia
ATTAATCCTTAGAAGGGAATTAAACGATTTCAAATCAAAGGAAAACTAGCACCTAGATTCATTGGACCATTCAAGATACTTACGAAGATCGACGAATGCACCTACGAGTTAGACCTTCCAAATCGAATGTCCTTAATACACAACGTATTTCATGTATAAATGCTGAGGAAGTATGAACCACATCCCTCTCATATAATCAGCTGGGAAGAGATGGACATCCAAAATGATGCCATATATGAAGAAGTTGTGGTTAGGATTCTCGATTGTCGGGTACAAAGCCTGAAAACAAAAGATATCCCCTTAGTCAAAGTTCTTTAGAAACATCGTGGAGTGGAAGAGGCTACTTTGGAGTTAGAAAGTGAAATACATAATAAATACCCAAACATCTTTACTAGAAATGCTTGACCAAACATCACTTATGTACATTAATGCAAATTTCGGGGATGAAATTCTTTTAAGGAGGGTAGAATATAATACTTGACAATTTTGTACGATATTCGAGAAAATAAAATAATCCAACTTTAAGGAATTATTAATATTTGGTTACATAAATTATGTATATTAAGGTATAAAACAAAGTAAGAAAAATGAAATACATTTTAATGTAGCATTAAAGCATATAATAATGAATATAAATATATATATACACGTGTGGTGTGTTTATAAGTATGTGTATGTATTAAATATAAGTGTTTAATAATGTGTAATGTATATATGTGTGAATATATATATACTTATTTAAATTATTAGGTACAAAAAATAGTTAGTTATGTGTATTTATAAATGTAAAAGAAAAAAAGAAAAAAAATATAATAATAATACTGAGACACACACACACACACGCACACACACACACACACACACACATATATATATATATATATAAATTGGGGTGCATGGGCCTTGGGCCCATGTGTTGGGCGAAATTGCATTGGGCCAAGGCCCAACGTGAAAATGAGCTCGTGTGTGTCTTTATAAAAAAAGAAAAAAAGGGAAAAAAATGAAAAAATTCGAGAGAAATCAATTGAAAATCCCAAAAAATTATGAAAAAACTCCCGAAACGCTAAAATATATGGTTTTCTTTTGGAGTCTCCAAGACCTAATAAAAATAAAAAATTTTTCATACAAAAAAATGCTCAAAAATTATAAGTCTTACCCCCAGAAGACCCTATATAAACCCCTCTCCCCCTTCATTCTTTTTCATCCCAACAAAACTAAATAGAGTTCATTTTTACTCTCTCTGCCTCTCTCTTGGCCTTTAGTGTTTTCTTTTCTTTCTTGAGCTGTTCTAAACAACCAGCAGAGTGCAAGCAAGGGGGAAAGATCTGTAGGATTTAAAGAAGGGTCAGAAGGAAGCGATTTCGAGGTGAAATGATTTTCACCTTTTAATTTATTATTTTGATTTAAATAAGGCTTGCTTGAGTGTTCAGATTTTTAATATTATATACATGCTATATAGAATATGCATGTTTAAGTTTATTTTTATGCATAATCTATGATGAAATGTTACCCTGCTAAAATGTTTACATAATATCAATTATTTAAGTGTTATACTTTTACATTTAATATAAGATTAAACAAAGATCTTAACCACGTACCAGCACGTGGTCGAAATTGCACTGTGAGCATTCTAAATAAGAGTTGCAAAGCAATAGAGGGTTCGAAATTGTCCCTACCTTACTCTACTGGGTCTGAGTTTAGTATAGTAGCTCTTTTCCTAGGGTTGGAATGTTGAGGAGGTATCCTTTTAGTCTTTAATGACAACAGAAACAATAAATTGGTTGACTCATTTAATTCGTTGTAAGTGTTTGTTATGTATGTTTTATTTTGTCAAAATAATGAATTAAATATTTGAGATGATTAACTGGGTTTTATGGCTCACCCTTTATTTTTACTATTTCAGGAATTTAATTATCAAGGTTGCATGAGAGTTATTTAATATGTAGAAAATTTTATTTAATCTCATTGTAGGGCCTGTAGGCCCAAATTTATTTATTTATTTCCTTGTAATACTCTTGGATTTTTCCATTAAATAATAAAGGATTCATTTTATTCCATGGCATCATAATTTTTTATGAATTATTTGTATATATATTAATGTGCATAGAATATCTCATAGATGTGAGATTTAGAAATGAAAAAAGCTAACGTAGCATGGGCCCACGTCCCAAGCGACCAAAAAATATCGAAGAAAGATACCATCATATGATATGGGCCTGGGCTCAGGAAGCAAGGTGTTATAGCAACTTTACAAGGACCTGTTGCCCTTAACACATCCAGACGTTCCTCGAGCTCTTGGTACTAGTGATCGGCTATTATGCTGTTAGATGTGCAATCAAACTGAGATGGGTAAAGTTTTTGTAATTCCAACAACATTGCCTTTTGTTTCTTATCCTCAATGTCATCTCGTGTCCTCTAATAGACTGGAACCTTAGGCATGGGTAGTGGCTGCTGCCTCATAATCTGCTCCTGATGTTGTATTTGTATTTGCAGCTTTTGCGCCGCCCGTGGCTACACCTGTGGCAATACCCTCGCAACTTGCTCGAACACTTGTCGAGAAATCTCTGTCACCATTTCTAGTGATAACATCTTTCCAACTAGGGCTACAACTGCCACCGGTGCACTTTGATCCTTTTGACTAGATTCGTCAGTATTTTCAGCCCTTGTCGTATTTTTATGGATTCTTGCCATTGTCTACAAGTTAAAAGCCATTTTAGTATCCAATAAGGTATCATAACAGATAATAGTATTTTTAATTCAATTCAATTAGGGTATATGCAAAACCTTTCTTTCCTTATCCTCGAGATACAAAATACTTTTCTAGACCTGTAATAATAGCTATCTGTTGGAATCACTGCAAGTGTACAGGATCGCAATAGTAATATATTCGTTAAATACCAGATTATCGTCTTCTGGGAAAGATTTGTGGTTAATATCTTAAATCCCAATTTAATGTTAATCTCAATTTTATTAAGGCTTAAAATCAAATTAAATATTAAAAACTTAAATTAAACTTAAATTAAATTTAAAATCAAATTGAAAGTAAGTGAATATTAAATTGAAAAATATATGAATTAAAAATCTAGGATAGTAAAATATCATGTATTCACTTTTAATATTTATTTTAATTAATCTAAATTTTGTCCAATAGGTTATAACACAAATAATCAAAACCCTTTCCTGCGGCACCCTGATCCTATCAGTTAAATTGCCTAATACCCCCTCCTGGGGTGTACAGTCAATAAACTAATGCATTAAAAATATTAATCACGTGCAACCTCCTACAGAATTAACAACCTCCCAGTTAATTAATTCAGATAGGTCTATATTCTGATTATCCAATTATTGAACCTCCCTTTCGAGTTAATTCAATAATCTAAAATCAATTTATAGGTGATCAATCAATAAAAATCATTAAGCACACAGAATATAAAACAATACCTCAAAATAAATTAATCAAAATAATAATTAAAAGTTCATACAATCTAAATTATATCCTAGAAATAAAAATATTTAGCCAGACATATTTAAGAAAGTACCAAACAAATAATTAAATAAAATAAAGATCATACTAGACTAGGCTTTGAACTTATTCTTTAATTCTCTTCTTCAATTATGTTCTTCACTTTTCTTCTCTCTGATCTTCAATAACTACTTCAAAATTGGAATCATGAACGAACCCTAAAAGACTACTAAGAGAGCCTATTTATAGATTTTTCACCTTTTAGAATTCTAATTAAATACAGATTTGTATTGTAATTGCTTTATTTTCTATTCTTCCCATGCCATTCCAATCGTGCCCCTTACGTAAGAAACAAAATTACACCTTTTTGCAATTGACAAATCTCGCCATTTTCGTCATGCGCACGAGCATTGTTTTGGGTTGAACTGAGTTGGGCTTGACCATTAGCTGCTTGTGATCAATTACTCCATATTTATTCTTCCTTCTTGTATATATTTGCTCCCAATTATTATAAACCTACACAAACAAATATTAATCCTTCCTCGAGGATTAAATCACCACTATAAATGATAAAAACTATATTAGAATTCTTAAAATATATAAATAACATGCAATATGAATATAAATAATTATATACCTAATTATAAGTAATTATGCCCTATTTTCTACCTAAACTCCTGCAAAACAAATGTAAAATATATGTAATAATGTTAGTATGCAATGCAACTAAGACTATCTTTCCTAGGTCATTTGTCAATTTCCTCATATTTTCATTTGTGTTATCATGACTCTAAATTTATATAATTAGGTTCTCGATTTGTTCAATAACCTATTAGTTCACGCTTCTAAGTTTTGTTTAAGGATTTTCAAAGTCCTCTAATGTTTTTGGGTATAGAGTTTTGGTTTCATGATCACAAAACAAGTGATATACATATTTATGAAGGTAACATATATTCAAATAATTATTCAATCATACAATTTCAAGCTAGCATAGTGAAATTTCACGCTTCCACCTATGCATCCTAATTCAAGCGTCTTATACCACTCTTACCCTGTAACACCTCGCAATTTCACGGACATGTACACATTGCGATTAAAAATAAAAATATGAAATAAAAATTGTAGGTTTGTAAGGAAATGAGAATTCAAAATAATTATAGGTAAAATACAAATAATTTCTAGACGAATGATAATGATGAAAAATAAATAAATACTGTTAGAAATAAATAATAATATTTACAATACGCATAGAAAAAAAGAATATAGATTTTTAGAATTGATAATATTTAGGTTACGAGATTCGCAAAAGAAAAAAGAAATAAATGAATTAAAGATCATATTTTATTTAAATATATGTATAGACCATCGTTTGAAAAAATAAATAAAATATTAGTTGATGGAATTATTAGTGGATTAAAATCCAAGATTTGGTTGAAAAAGAAAAATTAAATATTGGTTGATTGAAAGAAAAATAAATAAATAAAAATATACGATACTCGCGTGAGCGCAATGGCGCGAGTGGTGTGAAAACGAAAAAGAATGAAATTGAACCTCGTGTGTACACGTCGCTTTGCAAAAAGAAAATAAGTAAATAAATAAATAAAATTTGAATCAAAAGAACAAGAAACCAAAAATTAAATATGGGTGTTTGATTGAAAAGAAAAAAAGAGATATCTAGAACGTTTGAGCAAAATAATTGAAAAAAAAAGAAAAATTTCCAGAAGTCTCGTGAAGGAAGAGGAACAAGAAAAAAAACAAAAGGGAAAAATTTGGAAGCCAATAGAAGGAGAAAGAAAGATATTGTTGGTGCGATTTGGGATTTGAGGCAAATTGGTTGTGTTGATTTGAGGATCTGAATTGGGTGAACAGCAAGCATGATTTGGAGCAAAGAGAATAGGGGATTGATTGGGCGCTGGTGTTGGAAGATCAAAGAAGAAGAACGATTGAAGAAAAAATTATAGGGTTTTGTTTTGGGTTTTGTTGTGACGATTGAAAGAAGAGAAGCTGGATTTTTTTGATTCAGGGCGAACTGAAAAGAAGATAAAAAATTTAGGACTTTGATCTTTGGTTTGGTTGGATGATGATGATCAAACGAAAAGGAATGAATGAAGAAGATGAGAACATGGCTGGTGCATTTTGAGTTGCTATTGGTGCATTCTAGGGCATCATCGAAACGAAGAAGGAAGAGGAAGATGTAGCAGCTGCTGCTGCAATTCGGACGCAAAGATGAAGAACCTTATTGCTGTTGGGTGTTGCATTCGGACGAAGAAAAATTAGAAATTGCAGCTGGCGCGTTTCTTCGCGAAAGACGACTGCAACAATGGAGTTTAGTCGTTGGGCATTGTTCGCGCAAAGAAGACGAAGAATGATGCCGTAGTTGCAAATACGAATCTGAGAGGTATATTTTTGAATTTTTAAAATTTAGATAGTTTGAAATTTATATTTCTTTGATTTTCGATGCGTAGAATGAAATTTTGAAAATTCAAACCCTCAGTAGTTGAAAATAGGAAGTTGAAGCCTCATTTAATGTTTTGGTAGAAATATTATTTTTGTGCTTGTGGATTTTTGGATGGATGTTTGAAATATAGATATCGAAGTTCAGGGAGTTCGGAGTTTCAGAGACTAGAAATTAAATTTTATTTGGAAGCTTGATGCAAATAGTAAATATTAGAATTTTTCTTATCCAAGTGGAAATTAATCATTTAAGAAAGAGTTTTAAGATGGAATTATTTTGTTTTGAAACTTAGAATTTAAGAAATCTATGATTGAGAAATATTATCTTAAAATGAATAATTTTCTATGAAATGAATAATTTATTTTAAAGAGTGGCTTAGGGATTTTTATGTGATAAATTAGTAATTTAGAGTTTAGTTCAAATTTTAGATATAAAAATCTTATTTTAAGTGGAATGAGATTTATTGAACATGAGTGAATTATTTTTGGAACCCAAATTCAAGTTTTAGTGTTTTTAAATTATTTGATCGGATCTAAATAAATTATTTGGAAGTGAATGAATTATAGAAGCTTGAGAATAAATTATTAGAGTTTTTATTTTCCAATTGAAAGTTTAAAATAATAGAGGATTTCTAAAAATATAAGCTTAGAAGTATTCTTGAACTAATTTTAGATAACACTGAAGATCTAGAAATAAAGTAAAATGATCTTTATCTTTAGATTTCGAAACCTTTCCTTGATCTGAGTTAAATTAATTGAAAATTTAAGTAGGGGAATTTTGGGTAGTATCTGAAATTGATGTTTAGACCTTATAATTATTTTAAAAATTATTTAAGTTTAAAAATATTTTTGAATGAGATTTAATGTAAATTAGGAACTTAGAAAATTTTTATTGATTGTTGAATTTTAGATTTTTAAATTTTAGAGTATCTAGTATCTCGGAGGAAAGCAAGGTAGCCCTGAAGGTCTGCAAAATCAGGTGGGTGAGATTTCCTTGCTTATGTGTATTATATGGATTAAAATTTAAAGCATTTATTTGAATAGTTCTAGGCTATTAGAATTTTATTATGAAATTGATTGAAATTGTTTGGTGTACTTGGATGATTGTGTGATGAATGATGAACTATTTCATTTCACGCATGATTATTTCATGACATGCACAAATAGAAGAAATGTATTAGGTAACATTATTTATTCATTTGACTACCATGTTAATTGCTTTCTTATAATAATAATTGTTTATACAAACTGCTATTAAATTGCATGCATAATTCGATTAATTTTCTATTGTGTTGTGCGATGTTTGGTATGATTGAAGTTGTATGTGAAACTAAAATAATATGAGGGATTATTTAGAATCTATATACCAGTGCGAATGAGAGCCTGAAGAGGATCGAGATGACATCTCCTATATGTCATCGCTTGAGATCAACGAGCCACAAGGCGGATTGTAGGTATTCTCAACCTTGAGTTGCCTGCGACAACTGGAAGTCTTTGGGAGGTAGTACGAGGCTGCAGTAAGTACTTTTTCTTAGACTGTGATACTGAGACATGACTGATTTTAGATGGTACTCAAGACCTTTTATAATTAGACGAAATCATGGGGAATATTGAGAGTCATCTCAACACTCTTTCGATGTTAAATTACAACAAAAACAATTGAATATTTGAAACACCTAATGTGTGAAAGTGCTTGTAATGTTTGAATTTTTGTTTGCATAATGCGTGTGATGTGTACAAATGACCTACTGGGCTTTCAAGCTCACTCCCATTTCATTTTTTAGGAACACATGGACGTAGTGCACAACAGTCTATGTCTGAAGACTCTCACTTTTGATTAGAAATCTCCTGAAGAAGTTAGCTGGGATAGGAGGACTTAGAGGTTATATTTCGCTTATTTTATTTCGTATTATAACTAGACGTGAGTTTTTCTTGAGTTTAATTTCACTATTTTATATGTACTGTCTTAATTTTGAACTATTTGACCGGTTTGGCCAATATAAAATGATTTTAATGATTTCGTTCGCTGTGGCATTTACTCTGATGATTTTACATTATTTGTTACATGAATTTTTGGCAAAATGATTTCTAATTTTAGTTTGTTTTGTATAACTGTGGAAATTTGGTGAATACAGTAAAAAGTTTGATCTTTTGTTTTATGAAAAATGTGTTTTCATATATTTCTTTGAGAATTATCTATCAAAAACTAGAATTTAAAGAAAGAGAGTTTGACAAAAAAAGTTTAAATAGCATTTTGATTCTCAAGGGGCAACGACCAGAACATGAAACATCTTCGCGCTAGACCATAGCACGTGACGGGAGGTCCGATTGGGAGTTGGGGTGTTATATACACATCTACACATGCTTCTATCCGGAGATCTTATTATACTCAAACAATTTTTCAAATGTCTCGATGAGTAAGACTTCCTAAACCTCACTATAGTTAACCGTCCCATACCAGCTGGGCATAGGAAAACAAGTTCTTCCAAAGTCACCAATCATTCACCACACATGACCTGTCGATCTCTGAGTCTAGGATTCCTCTATACCTTTAAATTCTTACACGTCCCATATCACGTAGAAACCAAAGATACAAGATCTTCCGATCTTGTGTCTTGACCAAACAAGTGTTTTGTTTTCACACGTTTTCAATCTCTAACCTATGTCCTAAAAATTTTCATTTACAAGCCATTGTGCCACTCTTGCAACACCTAAGTTTCTGCCTATCGTCTTTTTTTAACAAAAACATAGGGTTTCACTTCTTGGCTGAAAGGTACTTCGATCGAATCGACAACCCATATCCCTTTTCTAACACCACCTTTCGTTCCATCTTTTACTCCAGTGAGTTTCTTCGCCTATAAATATCACCTCCTAGTTTTCTCATAGAAAATTATCATGTTCTTCAACTTCGACTACTTGTATGAGCTAGTGGGATAACCTTTGGATCGGGCAATGAAACAGAGTTTGCTTAAATAATCGGCCTTTCTCGAACGGGACAACTCATCTCCTTTTCAATGTTTAGCTTTACTCGAGATAAGATTAAACCACTATCAACTCAACTTGTAATCTTCATATCCAAACAAAACATTTGAAAACATATATATCTTTTAAAAAGATTTTTGTAATTCGAAACTATTTCAATTTCAAAAATAGGAAAAGAACATTCTGAATTAATTCAAAGTAAGATTCTTACCTGGTGAGCTACATTTTAAGCTCCCGACTCCTTCTTTGAGTCAACTATGTCTAAGTCTAGACACTCTCACCCAGTGTTTTTACTAACTGAGCTCTAATACAACCTTTGTAACACCCCAGCTCCCGAACCTTTAACATTTGTCATAGGTAACATATTTGTCTCGCAACTTGAAATGTAATTACATTCATATGGAGTCACTCATGTTTTCTATTTAAGAACCAGAATATTACTATTTCTTGCATCAATCATCTCATCTCCTGGTTGCGCCAAGCCATATCCCAAGGTACAAAAGTACATAAATAAACTCGCTTAGAAACATATTAACAATAACCTTGGGATCATATAATAATAAAAAAGGCTTTGATTTAATGTTGAAATTAAGAACAAATTTGTAGGCCCCATGGTCAAGTTTTAAAAACTAATATCTGGCCCAACGACTGACCTTCTACTGATAAATAGAGCTAAACATGGTGGGTCACATGCCCTACAACAGGAAAATAGAAAATAAAGTTCATTTTCTACAACGTCTTCAATTGAGAAGCATACTACTATTGATGACTATTTTCACATTATTTGTCAGTACAAGTATCTTCAATGGTTAGCTAAAAAAAGTGAGTGGGGTGATCTAGAGCCCAGTAGATCATACATAGTACATCTCAAGCATTATTAGCGCCAAAATACCAAACATGTAAACACTTATCAAGCATTATGTAATTCAACAGTTCAATCATTTTGAGTTGACGTTAAGACCGAAAAGACGTCCCTCGGTATCCCCCATTAGGCTTAGAATATCGAAAGTAACGCCCACAAACCAATTACCTATTCATGACCTGTAAGACCCAGATTCTTAATCGGGCCTCCCATTACATTTATGGGTCGTCATTCGTTGAGAATCGAAATGCTACTTAAATTTTTATTTTTATTTGTTGTTAAAATCTTATTCTTCAGTTTCAAAATTCATTTCTATAGTTCTAACAAATGTTTGGAAACACATTTTTGATAAAACAAATATCAACTGGATTTCTGCAGTTATGTAAAACAACTAGCTAAAAATTAAAGATCATAAATTACAAATTATGCAGCGGAGTCACTTCAAAAACTTCAGTTAAAACAATAATTGTTAAACATATAATATCGTTCAAGGATATAATCAACTGAAATTCAAAATCAAAATAAATACTTGTAAAACAGTGAAATTAAATTCAAATGAAAATTATACATGAGGTTCTGTTACTATTAAATAAATAAAATATGACCTCTAACGCCACCTATCCTGGACGACCTCCCCATGAGGTGTCCAATAGAAAGTGTGAGTTTTTTGACATAGACTGTTGTGCACTACATCAAAGTGTTCTTGAAAAATGAAATGGGAGTGAGCTTGAAAGCCTAGTGGATTATTCCTACACATCTCACATATTATACAGATCCAAACCCAAAACATTACAAACACTTTTGAACATTAGGCATTTCAAACATTTATTTGGTTTTGGTTGAAGTTTGAGACTGGGAGAGGGTTGAGATGTCTCTCGGTATTCCTCGTGATCTCGTCTAATCATGGAGGGTCTTGAGTACCATCTACAATCAGTCATGTCTCAATCATGATATCACAGTGTAAGAGAGAGTACTTACCATGGCTTGTACCATCTCCCAAAAACTTTGAGCTGTCGCAGGCAGCTCAAGGGTGTGAATACTTACGATCCGCCTTGTAGCTCGTCAATCTCAAGCAGAGGCATATAGGAGATACCACCTCAATCCGCTTCAAGCTCGTCAATCGCACTAGTACGTGAATTTTTAATAATCCTTCGTCTTATTTTAGTTTTACACACAAATTTAATTACACCAAGCATTTCACAATCTAGTAGACAATAAATCAAACTATGCATGCAAATTAAAATAACAAAGTGCATGAGTAAATAATGGGATCGAAATGCATATTTTTCTATTCATGCATGGCATAAATAAATAAATTTAAATGCGAGGTTTTCTATTCAAACATGTCATGAAATGATTATGCATAAATTGAAATAAATCATCACACTCATCAAAGCACACCAATCAATCTCAATCAATTTTATAATAAAATTCTAATAACCTAGAACTATTCAACAAAAGCTTTGAATTTAAAATCCATATAATACGTAAGAGCAAGGAAATCACGCCTACCTGATTTCGTAGATCTTTAGGGCTCTATTACTTTCCGTCGAGCTATTCGATACTCTAAGATTATAAATCTGGAATTCAACAATTAATAAAATTTTCTAAGTTCTTAACTCACATTTAATCTTATTCAAAATATTCTTAATCTTAAATAATTTCTAAAATGATTATGAAGTCTAGACATCAGTTTCAACTAATTTAGGATTTTTCTTAAATTCTAGAATTTTATAAAGTCAAATTAATACAATTCCTAAGTCTTTCGAATTTCTTAATTTAAAAATAAAAACTTTTATAATTAATTTTCAAGCTTCTAAGACTTATTCATTTCTAAATAAATTATTTAGTTTAAAACTAATAATTTAAAACACTTTTACTTAAATTTGAGTTCTAAAAATAGTTTACTAGTTAATCTCATTCTACTTAGATAAGATTTTTATATATAATTTGAACTAAGCTTTAAAATATTATTTTATCACTTGAAAATTCCTAAATCACTCTTTTAAAATAAATTATTCACTTTCAAAATAATAAATCTAAATTATAGGTTTCCTAAATTCTAAGTTTCAAAATAATATTATTTTATCTTAAGATTCTTTCTTAAATAATTTGATAAATTTCTAATCTCTGAATTCCTACAACTTTAAATAATTTTATTTATATCGTAATTAAATTCATTACGAACAAAATAGAACTTCATAATGTTACAATTTTAGTTTCAGGGCCTAAAGTTTCATTTTTTTTTCTTATAAAAATTTTAAACTTCTAAAGGCTTATTTTTCAAGTTGAAACTACTTTGAATTATTAAATTTTAAACTTCTAATATTAAATAAAATTATTAATGAGTCAGAAAACTATTTTATTTTATTTTTTTCAATCCTAATTTAAATGATTAATTAATTTTTATTTTATTAAATCACTTAATCCTCATGTTCAATATTTAATAAATCATCTAAATTAAATTAAATTAATTTAAATTATTAAATAAATATTCTAAACTAATTTTTTGTAATCAATTTAATTAATTTCTATTTAAATAAGAATATTTTAAATATTTTCTATTTGCATTTTTGCTTCTAAATAAAATATAATTTCTAATATTCGAAACTCCGAATTTTTTCTAAACTTTGATATTTATATTCAGGTATCTATAAATAATGTTTCTACTAAAATGTTTAATAAGGTTTTAATTTCTATCTTTTTCCTACTAAAAAATTAAATTTCTGAATTTTATTTTTTCTATCCAGAATCAAATAAAAATAAATTTTCAACTACCTAGAATTTAAAATCAAATATAAAATTTTTTTACCTTTCAGATCGTTCCTTCGTTATGCAAGCAACACCAATGACGAGATCCCTTTGTTGCACATTGCTCTTCGCGCAGATTGTAACAGCTGCCCTTTTCTTCCTTACGCGTACGTCGCTGAAATGCACTAGCAAGTTTTCTCTTTCTTATGTTTTGTTACTTTGTCTTTCACGGACCAATAGTAGCATACATAATTTCATCTTTTGTTTGTCATGTCACGCCCAATAACATATACCAACCAAACCAAAACATCATAATTTTTTTTAGTCGTTTGCTTCTTCTTCATGTTGCATCATCCAACCATCAAAATGAACTGATCTTGTCACATTTAATTTTTCTATCCTCTTCTTCACCTCAACCCGGTAGCCATTTCATCTCCATGTTCTTTATTCTAGCAACTCAGATCAGATACAACACACTCAAAGAACACCCCCCAAATTCATGTTCAGTTTCTTCTTCTCCTTATCAATCATGGACCAGCTGCTTGTGTACCCAATCTTCATCACGAACCAGCAATAGCACACACACGACCAACATGAAGAGAATCAGCTCGCCCATCTTCTTCTTCTGTTCGTTCCCCTGCTTTCAGTCCACCAAATTTCTGCATTTCCCCTTCCTTAAATTACGACCAGCAAGGTTCCAAAAATCTGAACTACAAAAATTAAAACCCAGCAAGCATGTTCTTTACTTTTGTTCTTGCTCCAAATCGCCAAACGTACCACGCATAACCAGGTCCAATTCCTTTCTCCTCTATTTTAACAACCATGACCCAAAATAAACACAACCATCAGCTGCCGTTGCTTCTTCAAATTTCTGCTGAACGCCAAGTCCAAAACCCAATTTCTTGCTCTTCACAAACCAACAGCTCCTCCTTTCTTCATTCTCTTCACTTCACCCCTTCCACGGCCAACCGAGCAACTTCAAACCACATGCATGTTGGAATAAAACCTCTTCACTCTAAACTTTATTGCTTTCTACTGAACTGATTGATTACATAACAGACCCATGGGGTCTATTTATAGATTCTACAATCTGGTAATCTCAATTACAGATTAACTCAGATTACCTAATTTGTTTTTATCCAATATCTAAATAGATCTTATCCTAAATCATCATCTAATTGGACTTTATCCCAAATCATCAGATTGACTCAATCTAATATTCTAGATCTAGATTAGATAATCTAAATTACAATCTGTCATCCCCAGATCAGATAATCTAGATTACAATCTATCATCCCCCCGTAAGCTAGATTATCTGAATTACATAAAATTCTCCCCCATAATTCAGATTTTGCACACACCCAATGCATTCTTCAACCTCAAAAATGTCTCGATCTTCAGAGGCTTAGTGAACAAATCTGCAACTTGATTTTCAAATTTGCAGTAGACTAATTCAATTTCTTTTTGTTGAACCTGAACACGGAGGAAGTGATACCGCATATCAATGTGTTTACTTCGGCCATGAGTCACTGGATTCTTTGCCAAATCAATAGCTGACACATTATCAACATAAATGGGTGTAGGGCCATCAATAGACATATGAATCTGATGTAGAAGATTCCGCAACCAAATAGCCTGACAAGCACTCGAAGCAGCAGCAACATATTCAGCTTCTTAGAAGACCACAAGAATGCAGTAGAACCATAATAAAACGCATAGCCAGATGTACTCTTTTTATCATCATGATCACCACCCCAGTCACTATCAGAATATCCAAAAAGAGTAGAATCACCAGTCTTAGAGTAGAACAAACCATGATCAAACGTACCCTTGATATAACGGAGGATACGTTTAGCGACACCAAGATGTCATCATCTGGCCGTGTGCAAATCAAGTAACGTAAACTCCCAACAATTTGTTTGAAGTAGTTGGATCAACTAGAGCTTTGTTAGACTTCTTTGATAACCTGGTACCAACTTCAACAGGAGTGGAAGAAGGGTTGCAATCAGACATATTAAACTTCTTCAGAATATCCAAGGCATATCGATGCTGACTGATGAAAATGCTATCATCACGCTGGTCAACCTCAATGCCAAGAAAGTATGACATGAGACCAATATCAGTCATCTCAAATTCTTCCATCATGGCCTTTTTGAATTCTTGAATCACTGTGACATCATTACCTGTAAAAATCAAATCATCAACATATAGGTAAACAATAAGCATGGTACCAGTAGATGCATCAATCTTCACATATAAGGCATGTTCAGAACCACACTTTTGAAGACCAAAAACATAAAAGAACTGATCAATTCTTTTGTTCCATGCCCGAGGAGCTTGCTTTAAGCCATATAGAGCTTTCTTCAACTTGTAGACTTTATCCTCAAAACCATGTTTCACATAACCTGGTGGCTGCTTCACATAAACATTATTGCTTTCTACTGAACTGATTGATTACATAACAGACCCATGGGGTCTATTTATACACTCTACAATCTGGTAATCTCAATTACAGATTAACTCAGATTACCTAATTTGTTTTTATCCAATATCTAAATAGATCTTATCCTAAATCATCATCTAATTGGACCTTATCCCAAATCATCAGATTGACTCAATCTAATATTCTAGATCTAGATCAGATAATCTAGATTACAATCTATCATCCCCAGATCAGATAATCTAGATTACAATCTATCAATGCACACACAACAATTCTTCATCTTCTTTAATTCAGCTCAACCCAGATTTCGTGCCCTAATCTGAAAATGTTCCACGCCCAACCAGCAAAGCCAAAAATCAGATTTCATGCTTCAAAGAAAAAAAAAAAACAAATTTTCTGGTTCTTGTTGGCTGTCCAAAACAGAGCACAACCCAACGAAAAAAATCAGATTTTCATTTCTTCTCCTTCGATCATCTTTCAGGGTCTTCTTGTTCTTGAGATCTCCCCAAAATTCCATTTTTTTTGGTTCTATTTGCTTCTCATCTTTGTTCTTACACGTTCATGAAAATTTCAGAATTTTTTTCTTTTTTTTGTCGGTGGTTTGCTTTAAGCTTGGATAACAAGCTTCATTATTATTATTATTATTATTATTATTATTATTATTATTATTATTATTATTATTA
>JAJIYU010011039.1:0-15622 GCA_030144865.1 Tinospora cordifolia
TTATTATTATTATTATTATTATTATTATTATTATTATTATTAGAGAAGCAAACTGATATTCAAAAGAAAAAAATAAAATCCTAGACTGTTATGCATTTTGCATCTGAAATGAATTTGTAAGTACATCTTTATCTTACAACTAACTTTTCCACATAAACTAAAGTGCCTGGCTCATATGTCAGTCTCTCTAGAGTATGGATCACAACTTTATCTATCTATCTATATATATATATATATATATACACACAGAGAGAGAGAGAGAGAGAGAGAGAGAGAGAGAGAGAGATTGTTATGACTTTATTATTCTAATTTATGATAATGGCTTACCAGCATTTGCCGGAACAGTCCATGGAGTTGTGGTCCATATGGCCAAGCATAAATCTGGAAAAAACTCCTCTAATAAGCCACTTGAAGTTGGAGGTGCACTAACTAATTTGAAAATAGCATATATGCTCTTTGAGACATGCCCCTCAGGATACTGCATAGAAACTAATGTATAAGAAAAAATGACCAAAAAAGACTCAAAAGAAGAAATGAAATATAAAGATAGGAACATAGGTTAAAAATGTGACTCACAAAACCTGCATTCATGCAACAAATCAGCCCTAAATTATTAAGTTAACAGTGGCCCTAAAATTATTATTGTGACTCACAAAACTTGCATTCAGCCCAAAATTAGATCAGAAAGAGAAATGGGGGCATAACAGTAGAGATTGGGAATAAGTTAACGTTCGAAAGATGTATTTTGCTAGCAATTAGATATCAAAACAATGTAAAAATGAGACAAACATACATAAAATTTATTGATGACTAGAGAATAAATCCCAAAACCACAACCTAAATGACCTAGACATATACAAAATCTATTGATGGTGATGGAGAAGGAATCCCAAAACCATCTGTTGTCCAACTTAATTGTTTATTACATTCATGCAAAACAGTTCCTTAATTCCCAAATAACAAGGTCATGCATGGAAGATAATTTGCAGAGACAAGAAAGGACTGGTTTTTAATTTAGTAAAAGAGGATGAGCAAAAATTTTACTCCATATGACTCAATTGTTATCCTTCTCACAATCTCGGAAGTTGAAACTAGCAATCTGGCACCAAAAAACAAAAAAGAAACACCAATATAGTAAGCATTATACATCATAAGGACTTCAAAGTTTACCTCCAATTCAGCCTCTGCAAGAGCTGTACGAGATGATGGACTCCAATGTACAGGCTTCCGGCCTCTATAGATGTAACCTTGCATGACCATTTGACTGAACACATCAATCTAGTAGAGAGAAGAATGCAAAGTAAATATTTCATTAGTCGCGAAGCAAAATGCCAAATCAATTAACAGTCTGACATAGACTCGTGCACAACTTCTTTTATACATGAAAAATTGCGAGTTTGCAGTCCATAAATTATTAGTCCAGGATTATACCCAGATACTTCAAATTGGGCAAGTAATGGCAAAAAAAAGCTTCCGGTACAAATGCTGTATCCGCATATCACGTCTGTGCCATTTAAATACCTTAAAAAATTGCCACGCAATGGCACAAGATTTTTTCCTGAATACGTTATGAAGAGAAGGTAAATGTAAGCATAACTCAGTAGTATCTCATGGTTAATGCATTCTCTTAAGTAATTCAATCTGAATATCAGTAGAAAACTCTAATTGTTATCTTTTGGACTCAAGGATAGATAAGAAAACTAAATGTTCTTAGTATTAAAAGCAATTACAGAGATGATTTCTTATTGGATGTTTCATCACTCGTGGCAACTACAAAAGGCATATCTAGTTATAGTTGGGGCTTCCTATCCATTCAAGAAGCATTACTTTTGAGGCCACTCAGAGCAAATGAAATCAAGGTCATTTTTATGGATGTTCAACAGACATCCAAGCTCTTACGTAAAGTTTGTCATTACAGATCAATTAAGAAAACAAAAAATTAGTGGCATTTTATTTGACAGGAAGTTCACTATGCTTTATTTTAGAGCTCTTTAAAGATCAGAGAATCAAATCATATAACAGTTAGGTAATGGAAAATTACATAACTTGGATAATTTAATCAAGTTGTACACATTTTAGCTCTTCATTCCATTAAATTTTTGTACTTCTTCTCCACTCCATCTTCCTCTTGTTTTTTTTTTCTTTTTTTTGTAATTATTAAAGAGGAATACACAAGTTAAAAACAGAAATTAAAGATGACTCACAAAATAATAGAAAACTTGCACAACCCAGTCTAAATTTCAAGTATCCAACGTTGGAAGGAGAGATATGGTTCACATACCTGAGCAGCTTCGTATTCGGGATTGAGAGTTAAATAAGGATTGCCCCAGTCCCCCCAAACTCCATAGCGCTGCAAGCATTTAACCAAGACCATTACCCCTACAATCAAAATTCAAATCTCTCCACTAAAGAAGAATGTGTTTAGTTGTGGACTGAACATCATGTTCAGCTTTATTCTAATCAGAATGTTGATCTTTTAAGAATTAGCTATTAACAGTCTGAGTCAACATTAAAGCCCATACATTACAGGATCTTATAGAAAATAAAAACTGATAAACAACCTTGAATGACTTCATCTGGCTATTAACAGTCTGTTTCGCAAATTTAGCTGCTTTAGCCCTCAACTTTGATGGTGTGAGCTCCTTTCTAGCATCTGGATCCATTGACTGCAGAACTGGTACAAGTATTTTGTCAGGATAAAAATTGGAAATACCAAATAGAAAGGAGGTTATACCTCCCTTTTACATAGCATAAAAAGAGGAAACTGAACCATCCAATCAACCTGAAAGAACCCACCAGTTTTAGGTTGTTATCATGGAGGAAGATAATTCACTTGGTTACTATTCTAAAAACCAATTAACCAAATCAAGTAAAGGGATCATATTAAACGTTCCATGATTGATCCAACTAGCCCAATTTGGCCGATGCTATGACATAATCCTACTTTACATATATATATTATTCTAGTTAAAAGGCATTCAACACTGTTTTACTACTTTTAGGCCTACACATGTGAAGACAGCTAAGCTTTTTTGGTATCCTCAACAATGGAGGAAGTAAGTAGTTGAAATGGTCAAGGGCCATCCTTGAGAAGGGTCTTTCCCCTATCATTTCATAACCTGTCATCTTTGCAAAATTCATGAGTCTCTTTATCTAGGACCAGATTTGCTTGTTAGATGGGCTAAAACTAACTCAAACCGAGGTTTTTGATCAAGTAATAGGGTTTCACGAATGCCCCAACCTATAAGGAGGTAGATATGGAAGAATAGCCTATATATAAATTGATGCAGATTATAAAGTTGACAAAGACGACACGAGCAAATTAATTAATGGTGATATAATTCATCATATGGAACAAGACGATACTTTGCATATTCCAAGAAGACCGATTACAAGGACCCATGCCAAAAGACTTAAAGAAACATTACTTGGGCTGATTCAAGACATTTGGGTCAAACAAGGTGTTAACGTGGACTTGGATAAATCAAAAGAAGCTATGAGTGTTATCCAAGCCCAAGATTGTCAAAACTAGAAGAAATAAAGTATCTCGTCAATTCTCCCACGGTTATTGTGACTTTTTGTTAAGTGTCTCTCCAATGCTCGTACGGTTATTATCTCTTCAATGCACGTAAGATTATTGTGACTCTTTATAAGTGTCTCCTCAATACTCATAGGGTTGTTGTGACTCTTTGTAAGTCTTCAATTCTTATAGAGTTATTGTAACTCGTCTCTTCAATTCTCAAAGGGACACCTAAGATTTGTATAAATTGGCTTGCTCCTCTTTGAGGAGATCATCAATTCAGTAAATTGAGTATTTCATTTGAAAATTTGATATATGAGATTTGGCTTTCTTGGGGTGGCTTATCAAGGATTGACAAACCTTGTGGCGTTTAACACTTTGAGTTCTTGTTTCTTTGTTATTCAAAGGTTTAAGTGGATCATCAAACCTGGTTTTAGCTTTCTTGGGGTGAGCATACTTCCTTGAATTGGGGTTCTTAGGATCTAATTCCTAGAGGTTTGCATCATAAACTTTGGATGAAGTGTAGAAGTGTGTCAAGGGTTTTGTTGGTCAATGAATGTCGTTAGGAGAGGTGAAAATTCATAATATGGGCACAATGCAAGCCATATATGATAGAAGGGAGAAATTAAAGACAGCTAACTAACATAAAGAAGGAAATATTGTGCTGGATCTAAGGATGTCAAGACAATCACCTATAAAAAGTTAAAAGGATGTGATCATGGATAAGTTGTTCTCTCAACCACAAAGGTAGAACCAAACAAAAAATGGTTTCATACGAGAACCAAGAGAACAAAAGTAGGCAGAATTGAAAGTACAAGAAAGCAACAACATGAGATAGGATGATATGCTGCTTCAACTAAGTAAGATGGCGTAGAACAAGAGAAACGACCCACATGTACTTACCTTTCAACTCAATTGGCAGTCCATGGCAATCCCATCCAGGCACATATTGGACTTTATAGTTTTGAAGAAGCTGCATTAAGTAAGAATTAAAGATAAACTAAGCACCGTATAACTGGAGCATTGGACAAACAAAGCAGGAAAAAGAGGTCCAGAAGGATATATATGCAGAATCCATTTCAAAACTCTACTGTTTTTATCATAAACTAAATGAACTATTCCACTAAAAAAAAATCCTAAATGATGATACCTATTAGCTTCCTAAAAAAGGAAAATTTTGACTTCCTTTCTTTTACCGGACATAAACTTTGTGAATAGGCATTCAGATAAAATATAGACCATAATATTCCAATACATAAATAAAGTACTCAAAGCTCATTTTGATGATGGTGTCTTCTCTTGGGGAGTAGATGTTTTGGTCAAATCCAAGAGATTGAACCAAACCAATGCATTCAATTTGGTTTGCTTTCCACATGTTCAATTAGGTTAAAGTTGCAGGTTGTAACAAACCATGCAGGACTAGGCCGAACAGTGGAATGTCATTCATGTCCTAGAAAAAAAAAAAGACAAAAAAAAACATAGAAAGAAAAAAGGCTTGAAGCAAAGAGTGGAGCCAGACCTTGTAGCGATTGATAATATCCTTCAAAACCTTATTCAAAGCATGACCTATATGTAGATCACCATTAGCGTATGGCGGACCATCATGAAGAACAAAAGTTCCCTGCCAATACGATCAGAAAAGAAGTAAGATATAAAGACTATTACAAGACAACTTTAAGTGATCAGAGCAACTCACCCCAGTATTTCTATCAATAGTTCTCTTAAACACTTGATTATCTTCCCACAGTTTCTGAATTTCTGGCTCCCTTACTACAGAATTTGCTCTCATTCCAAATGTTGTCTTAGGTAGATCAACTGTGTGCTTATATCTTCCATCTTCTTCCTTTTTACCTGAAAAGCTCAATCATAACACAAAAAGTCCTTGTTTTTTTCCTCTTGTAAAATGAAAGTAGATGAGTTAAGCAAGCAAAAGCCATAAAGCCAATAGGTTATCTGACCTACAGGAAGTAGATTGCCAAGGAGATGGCAGTAGGGGTATTTCTACTTTTTCTTCAACATTAGAAAGATTACTGAACTAAGCAGGACTTCAAAGAGCTTCTTGTACAAGAACTTGAGACTTGCGAATAATTCGATGCTAAGAATAGTTAAAATTGTACCCTCTGATGCTTTCTTTGCAGCCATCACAGGTCCACGAGATCTTCTTTTTGAAACAGAACCAGCTTCCTCAAAGTAGTTGGTAGAATACTTCTTGATGCTCAATAGAAGAGAGGCCTTCTCATAGGAGTTCTTTTGGAAACAAATTAAGCCAGAAGAAGTAGCTTTGCTAAAAGGCGCGCAAGTTCTTTGTGACCAAACCTGAGAAGATGTTAGAGAAATAGTAATTATCTAGTCAAAGCGTGTAAAAAGATTTAAAGTAATGTTCCGATGGCCAAACTATACAACCTTAATTACACTCCATGCAAATATTAATTCATTGCCTTAAAGTCTCTACCGCTTAAGATATCAATTACAATGACAAAAACATAACGTGTTCAAATTACACTCAACAAAGTTTGCGCTATGAATCTGCTTCGTCCACTCTCCCCTTCAACGATTTAATGAACATTTATATTGCAAGTAGAAGGTAAAAGAACAGCGGTTCTTGAATATTGGCATGATTTAAATAAAAATAAAAAAATAAAAACTCATAGATCCGCAGGCTCTATCTTTCCCCAACTTTCAACTCATTCAAATGAAATCAAGCATTTCCTAAGTGAGACAAGTTCCTCTAAGCCTTACCTCGACACTACATTCCACCATGCTCCAGTTCATTTTAGTTGGTAGACATAAACAATTCAAATTTCAAATTTCCTTCGAGTATCATCCCATAACACAAGAAAAAGCAAAGCCCAAAGACTCCCACTGCCCAATCAACTCTCGGAATTTTCCGAAGATCACATCACTTGTTCAAATTGTCCCAAAAATCCATTTTTGGAAGGTCTTCCAGATAAGGGTCGTTGGCCGTCAAACATTCAGGGAAGAAAGATATGATTTTGACAATGCTAATTCATGGCTTGTGAAGTTTCAAATTCAGAAACAAGCAAGTACTACTCCTCCGAAGCATCTTTAACATCGAATAAAACAAAAACGTGTGAAGATTTTTTTAAAAATCTCTCGAAAAACAGAGAGCTTTGAGAACAATACCCTGTATGAAGAAGAAGAAGTGTTCATCGCTCTCTTTGCTTCTCTGGGCGTGAAGACGGAGGAGTTGGTCTTGAAGGACTTGATGAAAGAAGACATCTTTTTTCTGGTTCTTGCTATCTTCAAGGGACGAGAGAGATGATTCTTACGTTGGGTTGAGCATTTTTTGCTTTTCTCCCAAAAAAAAATTATGGTTATTTCAGCGGCAGCAGCAGCTACGGAAAGAAGAACTGCGAAGACGAGCAAATTGAGAGCCACGCTATCCTGACCCGGAATTTATCTTGTGTGCGTTTCAGACTAGGTTTTTACGCCCGTTCTTTTAAAAAAATATTAATTAATTAACTAATTAATTAATATTAAAATAAATAGAAGTTCTCTGTTTTTTATTAACAACTAGTGTGGTTACGGGCATAAATAAAATTTATATAACTTAATAAAGTAAAATAATATAAGACATCATCAAATATTTATAAAAAAATAATATTATATAAAATAAGTTAACAATACATTTTTAATGTGTTAGTTAACAATAATTATTTTAATAAATTTTATCAAAAAAATAAGATTAATATTTTAAGAAGTATGCATAATTTCGTAAAATCGTATACATATTGCATTCACTATAACATATATTGAGATTCTTAAATATTTTTCTTAACACAGAAAAAATTTGTCTAATTTATGCTAATAAAATAGATTTATAATTTTGTAATTGATTAAAGAAGTTATGTAACAAAAATATTATAACTTAATATTTAAAATAGAATAATAAATTTTATACTATATGTTTATGAGTTATAAATAACCACGTTTGCTTAAATTCAATAAATAATTATTATTATTATTATCATAAAAAATTATAACTAAATTTATTTTTATAATTATGTATAACTATAAATAATTATCATTATGATTTTCTTGCATTGAAATAATTAAAGAATTAAAAAACATAGTTCAACCACCATTGCATTATAAAATAATAAGTTTTATGTATATTCAGTGTGCATTGAATAAACTATAATGAAAATGATACCTATTGAGAAAAAAAAAACAATTATAAATAAGATATTTCATCTATACTTATATATTAAAATGTACGAATAAAAATTAAACTAATATAGCAAAGAATGCATTCTAAGAAAAAATATCACATTAATATTAAAAAATGTAAATATAAGTTAGCATTGTGTATCTATTAAATTACCGCAATCTTTATAATTAAGATTGATAAGATATGTATTAAAAAGTTTAACAATATCTTATCAAAAAACAAAGACAAAACAACATAAAACAAAATAATTATAAAAACATAAATAATTATAACAAAGCAAAATGCATTAAATCAAAACTATTTTTAAGAATTGATGTGAAATTAAGAAAATTAAATATACTAACTTTTTTTGTTCTTTAACTATATTTAATAACGTACTTTATTTACTATTTCTTTTTATTTTATTTTTTATGTATTAAAATACTATAACACAGGATTAAAAAATTATAACAAAAATTAAAATATTATATAAAAAAATTTTATAAAAGGTTACAAATATTATAAAAAAGACTTTAAAAATTAATATGAAATAAATAAAATAAAAACTAATAAACTTGTGTTAAATAAAAAGAGCTAGTTTAATAATTAAATCATCCATCCCATTCTCTTAAACTAATTTAATATCAACATCAAAAATATAAACTAGAACAATTTGACATGTTAATTAAATATCTTATAATAATGGCACTTTAATTATTTCACCTATACTATACGCAATAAATATTTCATAATTAACTTTTAGATAAAAATATTAAAGTTTATTAACTTATAAGATACGTGAATTCACTAGAAATAATGTAATTAATTTGTATAATATTCATTACCAGATAAATAAATATGTCTTTTAAAAGTTATTTTGCACAACATATATAGCAAGTTTAATTAAAAAAATATAATACATTATAACTGATTATGATAATATTTTAGCATTAAACTCATTTACGCATATTTATTTTTAAAATAATAAATGTAGAAAACGAGAAGCGGGTTTTCATAAATTAAACTCTAAAATAAATGTACTCATTGATAAATGATAATAATTATTGGTGAATGACACAAATAAAATGGCTATTGAATTTATAGTAAAACTGCAAATTCACCATTATAAGATACATGATCGGTATATATCTCAAATATGTATAATTTGATGATGGTAAATGATATAAAAAATCATCACGGTACAATGAAAATAAAAGGATTCACAATTGTTAAGAACCCTCTTTTCACATTACATGGGACAATAGTAGTAAAAATAATTGTATGCATTATTGGAACATTCATCAACCCTACATAGCTGGAACTGAAATTCAGCAATTCTGGTCTTTGTTAAATGCTAAGTTCATAACTCTTATTTTACACAACATGACTTCATGAAACTTGCTTTCATCCAAATGCACCAAGAAAAGGATAGCACTTGAAGGTTTTGCCAGTTTAGTCATCAAGTACAGTGTACAAACCATGCTTCAAATATCAATTGTAAAGAGTAAGAGGAAAAAAAAAAAAAAAAAACTGATAATAACTGCAATAAATGAATCAATTACATCCCACATAAGATATTAATCACACAAGAAAAGTAAAATACTACCGTTTCATTAACCAAGAAGGGGAAGAAGAAGAAGAGAAACAAAAGGAAGTTGGGTCTTGTGAGGTCAAGGTTCATGTAACAAAAACCAAGTAGCTCATTTATCAGAACTTAGAAGAAAATTTAGCAGAACCAAGTAATTGGAGGAATTTCAGGTAAACAAGAAGTTTCCAAGAAATTGAGAACATAGCAATAATTACTACTTGGATAAACTCATTAATATGAATATCAAATTAAGAACTAAACAAATTCAAGAACCAAAATTCATGAAATATCCATGAAAGTTCTCTGCTCTCAGCTCAATCTCATACTAGCTACAATTTCTTTGCGCTCAAAACCAGTAATGCAAATAAATGCGAAAGTTCTAGATTGGAATTGAGATAAAACCTATTCAGGAGATGATAAATAAGGAAGGGGTCGGGCATACAAAGTCATGGCATTCTCCTGAACAATACTACTAAACAAAGCAACAAAATCTAGTACGCTGAATAGCTCTCACCAGCCACTGGAAATATGCTCCTATAAATTGCCATGGCTATTGGAAGGACACCCACAAGTGCAAGCTGCAGTTGCTCCGAGCTTGTAAGCCGGACTGTGATCTGCCCGCTAAGCTTGTTGTTCAATCCAACACGAACAGACATCTTAGAACTTCGCCCAACAGAGACTTGAGACTGCAGGTTCGCACCAAGTGCCAAATCGCCTCTCCACCTCATTAGAGACAGACCCAAAGTAGTCTGGTCCTGACCAATTGGGAAATCACTCTCCTTCAGGCGAGCTTCCAAGTTCGCTCCATAAGCAACATCACCCTGAGATCGAACAGTGCCAGTGCTCCCAACAAGCATAAGGCGTTTTCCAATAGAAATCTGATCCTCAAGTTTCAAGCCCGTGACAACGTTTTCTCCCAAGAATGTAATGGATATCCCACCTGCTGTCTTGTTCTTTGTCAGATTTTTGAATTTGGTTTCACCCTTAACAATGTAAGCAAGCTGCTTCCCAATGGTTTGGATGTCAAATCCTGCAAGGGTCGACCCATTTTCTCCATGTTTTGCAGCTACGGATGAGTCCAAGTGGATGTTGAACTCCTTCTTGTCCTTTGTAATTTGAATGGCAACACCTGCTGGAAATTTACCAGCAATAGCTAGATTCTCTTCGAGGCTGACACCATCATACCCACAATCATGATCCCATCCATGGGTGTCCAAAACTGGCCGTGCCAAAAGCTGCGAAGTTGGCTCCAAGAACCTGTATCTATAAGCTGGATTGTCCCCATCAAAGGAAGGAGGCAAAACCATGTCAGGCAACGGAACTGGTACAGCGGCTGGACCTCCATTCTCTTGATCAGCATCCTCACCAATGAAACCTTGACCGTCTCCAGCAGATTTCCCCATTTTTTTCATCTCCCTCATTCTCCGCAGCTCCTCTTTCCATTGTTTCTTCTGAAGCAGCTTCACCCTATAATCATACTCGTCATAATATGCCTTCTTCTGTTCATTGCTGAGCTTAGCAATCTGAGATTTCCTCAGAGGCTTAAAGGGTGGGAGCTGGTCATATTCATCTTCCTCTCCTTCTTGATCAGAATCAGACAAGTCTTCCAAGTCAATGTCAGAGTCAACATTTTCACCACCCTGATCTGTGGGGAGCTTTGGGTGGGCTCGAGACTGCAAAAGCGAAGACAACAAGTACGGTAAAGGAGGGCTGCGGACTCGGAAGCCAAATAGTTTACGGTGATCAAACGGGTCCTGAGGTTTTGAAAGAGAACTTGCTTCAGATAAGATCTTTAGAGAGTAGCACAAGAGCAACAACTGTGATCGCCAGCTCTGGCCATTTGGGAGGATTCTTTGGCCTTCTCTATTCCTTCTACATGATGGGTGATTCTCAACAAGAGATACAGGATTCATCAAACTGGGATTCATCATTCGGAGATCACCAACTGCTTGGCCAATTGCCTGCTGAACAATGTGGGATCGCTGGGCCACAAAAACTTCATAGCTTAAGGGGGATCCCGATGGCCCATCTGGGGGTGCAGAAGCAGCATGGGTCAAAGTCACAATGGCACTTTTCCAGATTGAAGAGCCAAGAGTACTAGTAATTGACCTCAACAATGGCAAATCATTAAGATCACGGGTCTGGGTGTCCAACCGATCAACATATAGGAGAATGTCAGGGGCACATTTCTTTGTCAACTTTTTCACACAAGATAGGATCCGCTGATTGAAAGATTGTTCCATCACAGAAGATTTGAGACCAGGAGTATCAAAGACCCGGATCTTAACTCCATCCACAGTTCCGACGATCTCTTTTACAGATGTTGTGGCAGGCTCAAACGCATCAACTAGAGCTTTTTCCTGACCAAAAATAGAATTTATAGTTGCACTCTTGCCAACTCCTGTTTTCCCAAGCACAAGAACATTCAGAGAAAAGTCCAAATCATTTTTCCCATCTGCTGACTCTGCTTCAAGCTGCATAGCCGTGGTCTTCGCAGCTTCAAGGCTAAAAGCTTGACTTGTGTGCCTTCCTGATGCAAGGACCAATCGGTATAGAACCTGTGCTGCTATGGAATCCTCAGGTGAATGGCCAACTCTATTGATGAGCCTTAGGAACTTAACTCTGAGTGACTGTATCTTCTCCAGCTTTTTCTTCTCTTCGTCACTTAACTTTTCCTCTGATTCTCTTCCTTCTGTGAGGTCTGATGGGCCAAAGATATTGGAACGATTTGGCCTAGGAGCCGCTGGTCTTAGTGATCGGATAGAGGAGCCCAAACCCGCAGGGCGTTCAACAGAAAAAAGCCTAGACCCATCTGAAGAGGAGATTGTGACAGAGCCACCATCTGATCCCGCACTAGTAGCTGCCTTAAGAAGTGCCGTCAAAGCAGCAGAATCAAATAATTCTTTTCCATCTTCATCCTCGTCAGTGTCCACCTCTTCGTCGGACTCCATTATAATCTGCCCATCAATTATTTGAGAAGGATCCCTCGAACTCTCAGCATCTGAATGAGTACCTGATCCCTGGGCTAACTCCTTCATTATCTGTTTAGCCGCTTCAGAGCCCTTGAAATGTAGATGACCTTCTTCGTCTTCTTCATCTGACATAGAACTTTCATCTTCTTCTGCATATTCTTTGCTAGGCTTCACATTGTCTTCGGCTTCATCTCTCACTTCCGGTCCATCACTCTCAGCAGCTAAAGATTGATCTCCCCCTTTAGCTGCAGCAAACTCCACCTTATCCTTCTCTTCTTTTTTTTCTTCTTCACCATTCTGTACTGAATTTACATACTCCAGATTGGAGCAAGGGTTTTTGGACTCAACTACATCCAGGCCATTGAGCATATTACTTTGTTCACATTGGACTACACCAGCAGCTGAAGACAGTTCAGGCTCATTCAGCTTCGATCCCAAATCATTTTGCTGCCCAATTTCAACCTCATGTTGCACAATGCTATCATCAGAAGCTGGAGGCACGGAAGCACTGTCACCAACAACCCCGTCATTGGTTTCATCAGGGCCTTTCTTTACAGCTTCACTTTCAGTTTCTGGTTCTTTCATGATAGAGCCATTTGCAGGTTCAGGTCTGTTCTCTGGAGTAAAATGTTCTGCACTACTGCTTTCATCTACCTTTGAGGTACCACGAAAATCTGCTTCAACCAACTTTGCATGAACAGGCTCTTCAACAACATCAGGTGCTATGTCAGCTTTCTCACCTGAAAGGCCCAGTGTATTAGATTCAGAAACTTGATTTTCCTCAAGTTCCTTAAAGCCACCAGCTTCCACTCCCGCCATGGCCTCCTCAGCTGGAAGTGTTGCTTCCTTGACATCAGAGACCCCATTTTGTTCCACCTCAATGAGATGACCACCATCACCAACGGCATCATCAACCTCGCTGGATGAAAAAACCTCTTTTTTCTCCTCTATCATGTCATCAGAAGCTTTTTGATCGTCATTATCAACTCTAACCAAGTTATTATCAATGGGTTCTTCAACCGCACGGCTTCCTTCGCTATTTCCACTGCTTAAAACAGCTGTTTGCTCAGCTGGAAGTCCCACCTCCTTGACTTCAGAAATCTTGTTCTCTTCCACTTTGATGAGCTCTACCTTAGTATCAATAGCTGAATCATGTCCCTCGTTATGGTTCAATTTGGCAATGTCGTCACCTAAAGAAAACACCTTGCTCTCCTCTACTACATTATCTTCTTTTTCTTGAATACCATCATCTACAACCTCACCTAACCTTGAGTGCTTGGCCGGCGCATCTCCCACATTAGCCACAGTAACGTCATCAACGGCTTCATTGGCACCAGAACCCGAATCCACGACTGGTGGATTCTTCTCTAACACATGCGGCTCCTTCCCTTCAGAACCCAAAACCCTATCCTCCCTAGGGCTCGTCACAGCACCAGATTCCCCAAATGACTCACCATCTTCATCCTCCACAGCATCCTTGAAATCGCTACCACCAACCTCATCCTCTTCTTCTTCATTCACTTCAACTACAATTCTAGGAGCTCCGTCTTCTTCTTCTTCTTCTTCTTCTTCTACCAAGTTATCATCGCCGGAAACTCGAGCTTTAGGCATCAAGGACCCAAATTTCGAAGAACCCACTACAGAACCAACAACAACATCCCCAACTCTCTCCTCTTCCACAGGTAATTCTAGGGTTTCATCATCTGGGTCGGCGACAAAAGGCCTCTCCGACGCCGTTTCAAAGCCCTCCTCGCCACTCATGAACCCCTCTTCCTCTTCCTCCTCTTCAATATCAGAACCAACACTACTTCTACCACTGCCACCACTAATCCCGGAACCTTTATCACCGTTCAAATTTAAAGGGTTTTTATCAATATCAAAATCAGAGGAAGGAGGAGCCCTTATAGGCGGATAAGTAGTACCTGAAGAACTATGAATAGAAGAAGAAGAAGAGGAGGAGAATTTCAAAGGGTAATCCGGTGATGGGCTTTCCTTGTTCTTCTGCTCATGTGATGCTGGGGCCAGTGATGTTGGGGAAAGTGAGACATCTGAAGCTGATTCCATGGCTTGAAGCTCTTGTGTTTACGCTTGAAATCAAGAAAAAGGTTTCTGAGAAATGATTTTTTTTTATTTTTTGGGTTTTGAAGTTCTCTATGTTGATGCTTTGTCTTTCTTGGGTGTTGCGTTGTGAAGAAGGGGAAGGAGAGGATTGGGTTGGGTTTATGATAAGTTGGGATGATAGAGAGGCTAGAAGCAGCCACAAGCACAAACACACGCGAGTGCAGGTTCCAAAGATGGTGCTGGTGGAAGATAAGGTGAGAGATTTTCCTGCAGTTTGTGAGCGTCAACAATGTGCTATGAGGCGTTTTCTTCTCGGCTTTTCCTTCTTTAGTGTATAATTACGTATATCACCCTATTTGTAGCTGTAAATTCCCTCCTCCAAATTTTTCTCCCATGCTTTGATTTTTTGTTTTTCGTATCTCGATATTTTTCATTTTAATGTGTCAATTTTTTTAAAATATTAATAATTACGAGAAGATGTTGATACTAAGCTTTAAAATTGAGCAAAGTTGCACATAATTTTATTTTAAGTAATAATTTTTTAATATATATTTATAATTATTAAATAAATATATTTTTTATGTGTATATTATTTTTTTGATTTAATCATAACAATGTATATCACATCATATGAAGTTTATACGGCATTTTTTTAAATATTAAGGTTAAAAAAAAAAGTTTGACGCTATAAGGGGGTCAGGTGACACCCTAGTTAATATTTGTTTCCGTGCCTTTCTTCTATTTGTTCTCTTCATTCACAGTACATGCAGCTACAATAGTAAAATTATGTCAACATGTATACAAATTGCTTACATGATTTATATCGATTTTTCAAATTTTGGTTTTATTTGAACATCACGTGCATATGAACTGTACATGCGGCTGTTGGAGCCTTTTTCTAGAACCCTACAATCTTATAATTCACATTCTTATTTTCACCCATAAGACGTCTTAAAAGTTTTGAACGGTAGTTATATACATATATATAATTAAATCAAGAGACAGATGAATAAACATAGAGTGAAGTAACCTGACATCTCGAGGAAAAAAGTGAAGAGACCATCGAGGGGAGTTTTGATGTGATTGCCCCTGATTTTAAATAAAATTACATAAATACCTTTGATTTTAAAATTTTGACTCATTTATCATAGTTTTGCACCATCAGTTGTCACGTAATATGGCCACATAAGCAACTCGTCCACGTAATATAGCCACGTAAGCAATCATTCAATCTAAAAAAATATCAAAAAAAATATTTTATGATAAAAGTGTTTTCACTGAAAATGGTTTCACCAAAAATAAAAAAAAAA
>JAJIYU010011040.1:0-15589 GCA_030144865.1 Tinospora cordifolia
TATATATGTGTGTGTGTGTGTGTGCATTTATATATGTATGCAAGTATTAATCCATTGCACTAATTTATTTCATGTTTCACTTCATTTTTTTCATTATTTAATTAATTATTTTATTTTTATTTAATACACACATTGATTTATACAATACTCGTAAAATTGTGTATTTCTATTTATAATTTATTAATTCAAATATGAAAATACATCTCAAACCCGTTGACTCAATATATAAAAATACAGGTCATTACAAGTAAAATCTTAACTTGTTTTTACTTTTTTTCTTAAAAGCCTAATATGCATCATTTTTATCATTTTTATGCAATGCTTAAGACGATAGCAAAAGTGAACAAGTAGATAAGGGTAATTTTTAAGTAAGAGTGTAAAGTGTAAGTTTAAAATTTTTGACTATTTGGAATATTACATCATCATTATTTTTGCCTTCGAGTTGGCTATTAAGGCACTAGCTTTTATATTTCCAAACATCATAAGAAGAAGCATAATCGTAGGTTAAGTGCACACATAACAAAGGGTTAATTTTTAAATGAGAATGTAAGGGTAAAAATTTATATCATTTTCTTATTTGTTAAAAACCTATTCTGCATTATATATCTCATTTTTTTTTATCATAACATCATTTTTGTGTGATACATTGGATTATAACAAAAGCCAACAAGCAAACAACAATAATTTTTAAGTAAGAAATATATGTTTATTTTTTATTATATAATTGACTCTATAAATTTGTATGATTGAGTAACAATGATTTTTTATATGTAGGTACAAGACAATAATAAATGCAAGTTATTGAGTTAGATAGACGCAAAGGCTGAATCGAGAAGCCTTGGTGCATTTCATTCCACTAGGTTCAAATTGTTGGAAAAGCCTTGGTGCATTTTATTCCACTAAATTCTGATTATTGGAAAGTGTGGATAAAATAAAGTAATAATGAAATAGTGCATGCTATCTCAAAGTAGAAGTGAAATGATGATTTAGAGTTAGCTTTAGGTAGTGCAATAGCACAACCATCAAAATATATTCATATGATGTGAAGTTATATATTCATGTGTAGTTTAAAATTGAATCATTTGAAACTTTATTTAAAGAAAATTAAAAAATTTGTAATATATTTATTCTTTGATATTTTATTTATTTTTCTTTATTTATGTAGATAAAAATTGAAAATTGTATATGCATGAGAGTAAATTTTCGACCAAAATGTTTTCACAAAGGGATTTGTTGGTTGTCAAAAATATATTTTGAGACAATGAATGTTCCCTATAGTTAATAGCAAAAGAACTTATTGCAAAATAGTATTTTATATAGGCATAAATCATGGCAAAAAAGATGATTTGTAACCATTACTTAATCTATAATAGTCTACTTGTGACATTGTCCATGATTAAAAACCCCTTTGGTTCTAGTGTTCATTATTTGCTCCTCTTTCATTGTCTTATTTTTTGCATGTCTTAATTGTTTCAACAATTCATTATCAAACAACATCTTTGGTTGCAACTTTTGTTCATTCTTACCATCAAATTAGTTTTTAAGACAATTTCTCTCCATGGATGATTAATTGTACACATCATCTATGACCCATAAAACATATTTTCGACCATGCTTTAAATGCATTGAACATGCATCCTTATTGTAATATGAATAATCTTTGAACTCCTTAGTGCTCCACTTAGACAAATTTCTATAACCCAAAAAATTAGGTTAGTTCATTAAAGTTGCTCACATACAAGTGAAAAGTTTCTTTTTGTTATGTCATAAGTCTCAACTCGTTCTCATTAGTCATTTACTTTGTCAATTAAAGAATACAAAAATATATTAATATCATTGCCAAGTGATTTTGGATCAAAAGTAAGTAATGAAATAAAAATTTAAAGCTTCTTCGTACATTTTCAAGGTAGCCAACGATGTGGAACAATGATTACTAACACATACTATAAGAGCTATGTATAAAGGGATTGAAACTGTTGGTTGTAATACTGAATCAAATATTACCTTAATCATTAGAAAACCATCTATATATTCCTTGTCAAGTTTTTCTGCAACCATTGATTTAGCTAAATGCTTGAATATGTTCATTCATCTACTTTTTTCTCTTTATGCCATCTTATATATATAATTGTCTTCCTCAACATAAATAACCTATGTAATCTCATTTTCAATGAGAAAGATTGAAAAACCTTATGAGGAATCTTTCTCCTTTTGGCCTTTGACTCTTTGATTCTTGATCCACCAAAATGGCCCTTATAGCGTTTAGTAGTGGTGCTCTCAATTGTGTGCACAAGATAAGAACCACTCTTTGCCCTTGTAATATTCAAATATAGATTAAACTCTTAGTTCTCACAAAAAGAGTATAGACATCAATCATGTATGAGCTCAAAAGAAAAAGCGTAGCACTAATCCATTATGGATCGGAAGAATTTTAAAAAATAGGAAAAATTGAAAAAAAAAGTGGATTAGTATCAATTTCTCACTTAGAGATAACTAAGAATTATCTTCATTACTTTTAGTCTCACTCTAACTCTAATACTTTCTAATAATTTTTCTCATTTTTCATAATCTCTCATAATTATTTTGGTCACTTTTCAATTTGAGAAGAAAACTGTACTCTTTTAAAAATAGGAGGAGTTGGAGAAGCTGAAAACATTTGAAAAAATAAAAATAAAAAAAGACCAAAATTTCCTTATGCAACAGAGAACTAAATCTTAGAAACTTGGATGCATGGTTGAAGTCCTTGGAGGTCTATTTTAGTACAATGCTTTGCAGAGATTCACAAAAAATGAGTTTTGTCAAGCTAAGTTTGGGAGGACATGCTCTAAACTAGTGGGAAACACAATTCATAAGATTGGTCCTCAGCAATGAGCCTCCTGTTAATACTTGGCTCTGTTTACAATTGCAATTAAAAATCAGTTTTACCCCATTGGGCACAAAGAATGCCTACGAGAGCATTAGCAAAGCTAGTGTTAAATGAAAGGGTACAACGTGTATGAATATAATTCTAAGTTAGAAAAAGAAAAAAAAAAGTGATGGCCCTGAACATCAATCTACAAGATCCTAAAATAGTAGATAAGTATTAGGGAGGTCTACTTTCTAGTATGTGGAAAACGTTAGGTTTGTTATTCATCGGTAATATTGATAATGTTGCCTAAACACTTTCAAGAAAGTTGGAAAAAAAAACTTGTGAAGGTAGAATTCAATAACAGGGCAAGAAAACTTGTGGTGGTGCACAAGGAAAAACAATATTGTGACAGCTAAATAATTGATCGACACTTGAAGGAAGGTTGTTAGAAGTTGTATCTAGAGTTAAGGCCTAAATAGCGGAAGGATTGTAGTAAAACAACAACAACAGCCTGTATTGAAGATGAAGTAATAGAATGTTCTTCTGAGCCTAATGATAAATTGATTATATGGCACATAATGGAGAACCAAAAACATCAAAGAAGGAAGTTAAATCCATACAACCAATTGTAATATTAGAGTTAATAAAAGAGGGATTTTTTTTGGGGTTTTGTAGAAATTGTCAAGACTCCAACTGTCACTTTATTTGACAGTGGATCTCAATGGAACCTAATTGTGAAACAAATTATAAAATAGCTACAACTCAAAACTTCACCACATCTTAAACCTTATCCTTCCGGATGGTTGAAGAAGGAATTGGAGTTGTAGGTAAATAGTCAATATACTTGAAGTTTGTTATTAAAAAAAATTATGATTAGGTTACTTGTGATGTGGTACCATTGGATGTATGTCAAATTAGTTTAAGCAGTCCCCATTTATAGGATAAAGATGTAACCTTTTACAAGAGGGATAATGTATGGAGATTGGTAAAAGATGAAAAGGGGCTCTAAATCCTAATGTTATAGGGGGAAAATAAGCTTTAGTTGATGATAGTGCAACAACCCAAATGGTTAACATCAACCAAAAACTTGTTTAGTTAATGATATAACAAGTTCAAAAAAAATATTTTAGCTTAATAAATATTGATCTAAATGATTGTACCAAAATTCAAAGGAAGAACTATGATCATTGTTGCTTACTTTTGAAGATTTCATGCAAGAGCAAAAAGGGTTACCACCATGAAGGCAAGTTGAGTATGAGATGCAATTGATGTATGACGCTCCTATACCCAACATTGATTTATATCAACAATCCATTGCAGAATCTAATGAGGTAAAAGACAAGCACAAGAACTTTTTGATAAAGGCTTGATTAGGCCTAGTTGTTCCCCAACTATTCAACTATTGCCTTATACCAAAGAAAGATGGAAATTAAAGGATGTGTAATGACTATAGAGCCCTCAACGAAGTTGTCATTAAAAATAGGTACTTACTCCTCGCATCAATGATTTATTTGATTAATTAAAATGTAAAATATTTTAATAAAATGGATCTAAAATCTGGTTAACATCAAGTCCAAATGAAAGAAGAAGATACATGGGAAAACTGCTTTTAAAGCAAAACAAGGACTTTTTGAGCGGTTCATTATGACTTTTGGACTAATTAAGACCCCCAACTAATTTTATGCGGTCCATGAATGAAGTCATGTGGTTAGTATTGGACAAGTTTTTCAATGTTTACTTAAATGATATTTTGATCTCAGTCCACCCTGAAAGGAACATTTGTTGCACCTAGAAATAGTATTGTAGATCTTTCAATCAACCCAACTAAATTGAATATGAAGAAAAGTGAGTTTGATAGAAAATTAGTGAACTACATGGGGCATATAGTTAGCGATGGATAGATTTGCATCAATCCGAGTAAGGCTTCTATGATAATAGACTGGCCTCCACTACTTGCGTGGACAGAGTTGCATGACTTCATTGGGGTAACATAATACCTACAAAAATTCACCAAAGATTATTCAAGCTCATTGGCACCAGTGTTGAGTATGATATCTAAGGAAAAACCCATCACTGAGGTTCAAAAGGAGAAAATCTTTTGTGCACCAGTTTTAACATTGCCAAACATGCGAATGCCTTTTGAAGTAAAAACTAATGCTTTAGGACATGCAATGGAAGCGGTTTTAATTAAGGGAGGTAAACCAATTTGTTACCATTCTTAGTTATTTTTTGGAGTCATTCTTAATCACATACATATGACAAAGAATTACATGTCATAATACAAGCTATCAAAAAGTAGTGATACTATCTACGAGATAATAAAATAGTGATTCATGTTGATCATGAACATCTAAAGTACCTCCAAACTCAGAGCAAGCTATGAAAAACCCGATATTTTAAGTGGATGGGATATTATCAATATATTAGCTGGTCATTAAGTATATGATAGGGGCAAAAAACAAGTTAGTTGGCTTTCTTTCTAGGCTACCATATTGAAAATGATGTAGTGGTGATGTAGATAGAACCCTCTATGGTTGAGTCATATAGGCACAATCATATGGAGGAAGAAGGCTTGAAGAGATTTTATTTGCATCTAATATTTATAATTGGCACCATATTGAAGATGATCTATTGTTTAAAGAGGATAATTTTTGTGTTCTAAAAGGACATAGATTGCCCCTGATTAGAGAAGCTCACAAATCATTACTAGCGGGACATTTTGGATAACAAAAGTCTTTGGCGAATTTGCAGTGCTATGTATATTGGTTTGGGATGGTAATCGAAGTCAACAAGTTTATTAAAGGGCATGTGGTATGTTGCACAAGCAAGCCAACAATAGAAAGTTTGGACTCTATACTCCATTACCAGTTCCAAAGAGGCCTTAGGATAGTATATTTACATATTTTTAGAGGGCTTATCAACCCCTAGAAAGGTCATGAGTATATACCTATGGTGGTAGATCATTTTAGCAAAATCATAATCATGCTTCCATGTATGAAGATTCCATGTATGAAGACAATCGTAGCTGAAGGAGTAGAAAATTGTTTTCTTTGAAATGTTATCGTCCATTTTGGACTACCGAAGAGTACCATCAGTGACCGAGAGAAAATTTTTGAGCAAATTTTCGGAGTTATTATGGAGCTTGGTGGATACAAAGTTAAAAGGGTAAATAACCTTTCACCCACAAATAGATGTTTGAACAAAAGTGGTGAACAAAAATATTGTTCAAATGTTATGTCACTTTAACCTAGTAGAGACCTAGAAATTAGGATAAATATCTTCCTTATATTGTTAAAATAGAGTAGTTTACAATTCCATAGGAAAGTCTCCTTTTGATGTTTGTTATGGTTTTCTTCCACAATCACCATTTGATTTGGTATTTTTTTACTAGTCTATCTAACCTTAATGATAAGTTAGAAGAAATGGATGCAACCAAATTCATTTAATGAATCTAGCAAATATATCATAAGGTTTGAGATAGTTTGGAGAAAGCTCATCATAAGTATAAAGAGCATAATGACAAACATTGCATTCAACACACCTTCCAAGTTAGCGATTTAGTATGACCCTACATTAGAAAAAGCATGACTATAATGGCCTAATTGTAAGTAGAAGTCATTACAATATGCTCATACAATTTTGGAGTAGTATGGAATGAATGCTTTCAAGTTGGACTTGCTAGGCTATATGCAGATGTATTTTGTTGCCAACGTAAGACCTCAAAGTTGTTTAGGCCATCTTTACATGATGAACAAGGCAAGTCACAAATTCTTCCCATAGTACATGATATGGGAAAACTTAGGCGACCATGAAACGTATATAGAAATTTCTTTGGATTTGTCCAAATAACCATCACCATAATCGTGCAAAATGGTACTTTATCGAGTAGGTATGGGAAAAAATTTCCCACTTAGTTAATGTTTTTTTAGGACCAAAAGCCTCCTGATAAGGGAGGTTTGATCTACTATGGATCATGAGAACAAAAATTAATTAATTAATTAATTAATAATAAATAAGCAAAGTGTGAATTAGTATCACTCTCCCACTTAAAGTTAACTATGATAATATCTCTACCACTTTTTAATCCCACTTCAACTGTAGCAGTTTTTGATAAATATTATCACTTTTCATAACTGTGCATAATTATCTCAGCCATTTCCCAAGATTGTATTTTTTTTTTTTTGGCTATAAATAAGGGGAATTGGACAAGTTGAAAGCCTTGGAAAAAAAATCAAAAAAAATTATTGTAGAGGAATTTAAAGAGAAGAAGAAACCTATAAACCTATAAAGGGGGATCTATAATACCATGGTACTCTGCTAAAGTCATAAAACTTCTAAAAATAATTCTCTCTATAGTAAATTTCTTTATGCTCTACTAAGTCATGAATGTTTCTCAGTTTTGAGTCTTGCCACGTTAAAAAAAAATTGTGTTGTGTTCTTCTAATTTTCTATTTAATTCTTGTAACATAATTTTTTTAATTTTCATTTTTTTTTTGTTGTTGGGATCAAGGACACTAGTAATCTTACAAATTTAAATCAAAGATAATGAATTTTTCTTTCTATTTATTATGGGTTAGGTATAGTAAATAAAGCATGTAACTCATTAATGAAGTAGCAAACAAATTAAGTTTTTTAGCTTTTGCATAATTTGTTCCCATGCCAATTTTTACTTACCTCAAGACTAATACTATTTTGACTTTAAACAGGCTTGCACATCACCTTCCTCAAATTTAGAACGACCCACTTACTAACGCTTTTGCTATGGTGGGAATATTGTTGCAGGAAAAACACACATGCAACGGAGGCAAAAAATCGAACCCTATCTCAAACCTCATGGCCAAGTTCTACATACCAACTCAATTACCTATCTTTGGGTGCAAACAAATTACTTTATTTTTTTACAAATTCCTAGAATGTTTTTATAAAAATTGGGGGCACAATTTTTTGTTGATCATCTCCATAATTTTCCAACAAGGGCTATTTCAACTACTCAAGTATTCAACTGCTTCTCCACCGTAGGTAAGAAATCTAAATTTGCGTTTGTCGTCCTTTATCCCATCTCTAAAGGTGTCTATGGTCGGCAGGTAATCTTTGAGTAACTATTGGCTTTCTTTGGGATCCAAGGCATGTTGTGACTTCTTGTTAAACTTTGGTAAGTATAATCTTTGGTAGTCTCCATCACTTCAACTTTCATGTTAAAAACTTATATATACTTATGTTACCATTTAGATTGAGAAAACACAAAAAATGCACTTAATAATAATAATAATAATAATAATAATAATAATAATAATTATTATTATTATTATTTTGGCAAAAAAAGGCCAGGTGTCCACTTATTTTTAGTCTTGATGATACTTCACAAGTGTGGGGGCCATTGATACGTTTGTAGTTTAACAAATGTCTTACCAAAACACATTTTCTGTGTAAATATATTTACATTACTATATAGTAATGTAATTCATAAGGTTATAAAACGTATTACCTAAATAGTTAAACTTCAAAAGGTTCATACATGCAGTTACAACAAATGGCAATGATATAGAATATCATGTTCACTTCTTTTAGCTACCCATTCACAAACTAGTATCAATATGTTGAAAAGTATTATCGCCTTTGATGTCTATGCACCGTTGTAATTACATTACATTCAACCTTGGTACCTTACACGACATGAAGGTTGTCTTAGCTTGAGAGATACAGAACTTCTTTAAAGCAACATAAGTTTTTTAATTTTATTACTATTTACAGTGATAACAAATTTTGACAAGACATTTTTACTGTTGCTAGTGGATTTATACAGGAATATAGTATTTATTATGAGAAAACTTTTGCTCCACTGCTTGTCTCACCACTTTTAGTTCCTTGCTTGTCATTTCTATTGTTTGTCAATATAAAATGTTTCATGTGGATGTTAAAAATATGTTTCTTAATATTGAATTGGCCAAAGAAATATATTTACAACCTCGCTAAAGTTTTGATCATCTACCAAAGAAAGTTTGCAATCTTGTATGGATATGTATCATTTGAAGCGATCTCCTTGGGCTTAGTTTCTTAAGTTTAGCTTTGTAATTTCTCAACAGGGTTTCACTCCTAGCTCTTATACCTCTGCTCTATTTTTTCATTACTTGAAGCATGGCCTTGTTATACTTCTACTTTATATTGATGATATAGTTATTATAGGAGATGATGTATCAAGAATCCATGCCTTACAGTAATTTGTTGGTTGGACCTTTGAAATAAAAGATTTGGGATCACTTAGCTACTTCTTAGGCCTTGAAATTACATCTAGCTATAATGAATATTACTTCTCTCAAGCTAAGTATGTAAGCTAAATATGTCTTTGATCTCTAATCTCATGCTGGCTTGACTGATAGTTAAACTGTTGACAATTCAGAGACAAATGTGAAGTTGTTACCTAATGATAGTGAGCCCCTACCAAATGCAGTGTTGTATAGGCAGTTAGTTGGTAGTCTTATATATCTTACTATGACTTAGTAAGATTTATCTTATGCAATTCAGCTGTTGAGTAAATTTATGCATGCTTGGAGATCTTCTCATTATGTAGTAGTTTTACATATACTTAGGTACATCGAGGGTACCATGTTTTATGACCTTCATTTCTCTGCTCACTTTCCCTTAAAACTTTATGCATTTTCTGATGCTGATGAGGCTAGTGATTGTAGTTTTGTCATTAGATATTGCTTTCTCCTCAATTACTCACTAATTTCCTAGAATAGAAAGAAACAAACCTTTGTTTCGCACTCCAATGTAAAGGTCGAATATCAAGCACCAGTAGATAGAACTTCTGAGTCGTTATGGATCTGATGGTTGCTACAACACATGAGAGTCACTTGTTCTATTTGTTCCACTCTTTATTGTGATAATATGAACGTCATACAAATTGTTAATAATGGTGTGTTTTACAAATGAATAAAACACATTCAGATTGATTGTCATTTTATTTGTCAGCATATCAAATATAATACTCTTCATTTGATTCATGTCATATCTATCAATCAGCTCGTTGACATTTTACTAAGACACATCCACCCGATTATCATCGTGATTTGGTAACAGACTCAAGATTACTTCTTCTCTATTACCTTGAGTTTGAGTAAGAATGTTGCTATATGTATAAAATATACCTATGCAAACTCATCGAGACATACACAAGAAATTCAACTTTTCATTTGGTTAACTAAAAACATGTTTTCTAAGTAAGATTATAAATATATAAAACCAAAAATAAAACAAAATTATGAAGTGCATTATTTATGTCGTTCCCCATACATGGTCAAGTAAAATGACGACCACTGTGGACTTGTCATCACGAACGCACAGTTTTAGCTAATAATATAAATTGGATCCACCCTCTTCTCCCTATTATGGCAATTTAAATTGTCGTTATGCTAACTTTCAAGAAAAATAAAGTAATTAAAGCGGACGATGGCCACCTGTAATTTTTTATTTGAAGCGAGGTTGGGGTCGTTCAGCCTCCTTTTTTGCCTTTTTTGTTTTTTATATGAAAAAACTAATGCCCGTGCAAGTGTATTTGGTGTGCACAATAAATATAATTATTCTTATTAATAAGAAATGATGGAATTGAATTAAATAAAATGAAGATAAAATAAAATAAAATTTTTTTAAAAAATTTTAGGTTAAATTGTTTCAGTGGAGTAAATTAGAAGACGGAGAGGTAATTTTAATTGCATATTTCTAAAGTTAAATATAATAATAGAATAATTTTAAATTTTCTCTTGTATGTTCCAAAACAGTCTGTCTCTCTCTCTCTCTATATGTATATATATATATATATATATATATAGATATGAAAGTGTTTTTTAATTAAAATAATACTATATTTAAAAAATAATGAATTGATGGATTTGATAGAAGACAGACCTAAAAGAAATGAGGATGATTTGCCCTTTCTCTTATTTCCTCCGCTTTCTGGCATGTATATCCACTTTTGCTGTTATTCAGCTTTTTCGTGCTTTTTTTATTCTTTAATTAGTTGATTGATTGATGTGTGCTTTTTGAAATACTTTTGGGCTTTGTTTATCCAATGTTTAATTCTTACTTACTTTATATATATTATAGGCAAAAGAACGTGGCCGCCTGGCCCGTGTGTGCGCAACACGAGTTGCAAGTTACTATTATCACTTGGAAAAAATCGCTTTAGATTTGGAAATATAGAAATTCCCTTGTGCTTTCCTTTGGTTTGCTTTCTCTTTTGACCTAAATAATATTCAAAATTCACCTGCTCTATGAGCCCTCTCATTAAAAGACACCCACACCGTTGTCATCATCACTTGGTGCGTGTCCCTTTCATACTTATATATGTTTATATATCATTAACCTCTAGAATATCTAATTAACCCCTTTCATACTTTGTCACCTATATGTTAAATTTATATGTACTTGCTTCTCCTAAAAATCATTAAAAGAAAAAAAAAATTATATACAAATATTTTAAGTATGAAATAAACTAAGAACTATATATTTATACAAAGGCCTAGAGGATGTTTCTAAAAGTTTTTAAACGTTCGAATATAATGATTTTCTTTCTAATTTTAAATTATTTTAATTCATATTATTTAAGCCTTTCTTCTCATCTACCATTGTTTTAAATTGTTAAAAGGGCATGAAGCACGTAAAGTTTCTCAATATTTTATACGTTCATTGTTCTATTTGATCGAACGATACGTACTATTTTGAATATAATTATTTCTTGTAATAACCACATATACATCTAAATATTTTCATTCTCCTTTTTTACAAACGAGAATAACTTAAAGTAATGGTCGAAAACACATGAATGCTAACTCTTCAAATTAAGAGCTTTATGCTTAAAAACCCACTTTATCATTTTTTGTTTGTGTTTAGATAAGAGTTAAAGTAGGTGAAAGTATTTTTGAAAAGTTCAACCCAATCTTATTCTGACACCACTTCTATTCGGAGTTCCCTACATATAATTTATTTACATAATATTCCTGTAATCATAGGAGGGAAAAAATAAATTAAACAAGAAAAAAAAATGTAGTTTTGTATAGAATTGATACGTTTTAGTTTGATTAGGTTTGTTGTGTGAAATTATTTGATAATTTTGTTTGCTTTTCATCCTTACCTTGTCTGCAACCCACTTAAAAAAATTAAATCAAATTAATTGTTACTTAGTCAAATCCGATTTAACTAAATTTGATAAGAGGAAACATAAAAAAAAGGTGGTTAATATATCCTTATTTGATCTAAGTGTAATCTTTGTCCAATTTTACTTTTGCAAGCGTGCATGCGTTTCCTCTTTCCCATTTCACCTCCTTCAAAGACATCACTAATTACAAGGATCCTTTGTATGCTATAACATTTTGGCTCTTTTCTTCCCTCTTCTTCTCTTTATGTGAAACTTAGCCCCCAAGCGCTTTCAATTGTCACTCTCATTTAAGAATCCAAAGCTTCTTTAGTAAATAAGGTGAGCTTCTCAGTTGTATGAGTTGCACGTTGCTTATTGAGACGGATCGTTTAAATGGATTTCACGTGTGTAAATGCAACTCCCTTACATTTTGACAGTATCTGTCACAATTTAAAACCTTTTTTTATGATAAAATATTCGTCACATTAGGAAATTAAGAAAGCATTAATTTTCTTTTTTTTTTTTTCAATTTAAAACTTACTAGAATTTAATTAATAATAGTAATCAATTAAAAATAATCTCTTAAATTAATTAATATGCTTACATTTACAGAAGGTAAAAGAGTATTTCCAATTTACCTTTTTTTTTTCAAAATGAAACTTAAAATATGTCAGTATAACTAAGTAAAAAGTTTTTCATATTTCCAAAAAAATTGTGACATTTCATTCTCTAATTATCTTAAAAGCTTATTTATTAAGTTTAAAACCATTTATTATAAAAAAAACTCTTTATTTAATATGAAAAGTATTTCTACAGAAAAATAAGAACGTTCATGAGGTGTCGAGCATCTGGAAGAAGGATATGTCATTTCTGTTCTTAGCAAAATAAGAACATGCATGAGGCGTCGAACATCTCGAAGAAGGATATGTCATTTCTGTTCTTATTCCTTTAAGGTTATTGCCATAATATTATCAAAGAAAAACATGAATAATACTTTAAAAGGAAATTCATATAAAATTTAAAATATTCCAAAAAACAAGCCTCCACAAGGCCATAACTAGCTTGCCCAAATGATACTAAGGGCCTATGTCACATCAAGATCTTGTCCTTATTGTTTGGGCATACAATTGTTTAGACCTAATCGTTACACTTCAAAATAAAACAAAAATGTAGTAAAACCATGAAAAATAACAAATGGAGGTAAACAAGCGCTCACGATAAGGGGTTCTCCAACTCGATCAATGCACACCTACATCTAAAGAAGAAATAAAAAAAATGAAATGAAAAAGGGATGAGTTCTTGGAGCCCAGTGGTCATATAATTCTAACATTTAATCATTCAAATATACACCCATAGAAATGATTCAAATATTTGCTTCTTTTATAGTCAATCACCAAGTAAGGTTGGAATCAAATATTTGCTTCTTTTATAGTCAATCACCAAGTAAGGTTGGAAGCCTTAAGTAGTCTACAGAGCATTGCCATCAAACAACTAAGTCATGGACCTGCGCATGGTCGAAATCACCACACCACCTAGGAATGAGTTTTCTTCATAATGCTTGATCGAACATAGTGTTATCAAAGCAAAACATGAATAATAGTTTAAAAGGAAATCCATATAACATCTAATATATTCAACAAAAATAAGCATCCACGAGGCCATAATCAGCTTGCCTAAAAATATTATGGGCCCATGTCACATCAAAATATTGCCCTCACTATCAAGGCATACAGTTGTCCATACTCAATAAATACATCTCGGAAATAAAATCAAAATGTATAAAAACCACTAAAAGAACAAATGAAGCTAAATAGAAGGTCATGATAAGTGTTCCCCAATCCAATCAATGGGCTCCCTCATCTGAAAGAAATAGAAAAGAAATGGAAAAGCAATAACTCCATGAGCCTAGTGGTTCATACAATTCTAACATCTAATAAGTCAAACATATATCCATAGCAATCAAGTAAATGCTACAATACATTAAACATTTCAAATAGTAATATGTTTTTGTTGGTCATTAGGTAAGGTTGCAAGCCCCCAGTAGTCTGTAGACCATTGTCATCAGACGACTAAGTCATGGATGTGCACGAAATCACCATACAACCTATCAATGGTTTTTCTTCACAATGCTTGACTAGCTCAACCAGCATCAAGAACATCAAGTGAAATATCATTGCTCAGTAGTCTTGGAATATGGATTATTATCGTAATCGTGTTATCTTATTAAGTGAGGTCAACAATGTATACAGAATAATCTAACTCAAAGTTGGATAACCAATGTATTTTCATACTTCGAATCACATAATACTTCGCATACCATATTCTCATGCAAATAGATTTATCTTGCATTATTTCATGTTTTTGTTCTTACGTTCATGGTAATTCATGACATCAACATTATTAACAGTACTAAATATTTGTATTCATGTATTTAAATCATCATTCACTTTTCACTTGATGTCACATGCATTTTAAGTATTCAATAGGCCATAAACATCATGAAGAAATTTCGAGCATACATCAAGCATAATATTATGATTTCAATCACACACACATATATCACTATGCTCCAATAATCACATTGTCATAGTTCGCATTATTAATTAATCAGGTACACGATATTATCTCCTAAGCCAATCATTAAGATCACTTCATGTGCATGTCAAACTGAAAAGAGGTTAGAGGTACACTTATCCCCACCTCATCAATGTTCAACAAAGAAAGCAACGGACGTGTAAAACATCCATCATTCTGCCAATCCATGTACAATCTCTCCCACATACACGTAAATTTGATTTTAGTGTGTAATCATTTAAGTTAATTATTCATCCTAAGTTCACATTTCTTACTGTAATTCTTGTTTATCTTAGACTTCTAGAATCTTTTTCTAGGATCCCCAGAAAGTAGTCCAAAATCCAAGCAAAACAGAAATGTTCCAAAAATAAGGTTTTGGAATTTAACAATGAAACATCTTGCACTATTGGAAATGTCTAGAAGTGCTACCCATAAGTACAATGCGCTATTGCTATACTAACAGAGTAACGCACCATTTTCCTCTCAATTCAGGCCTTTTGGATGTTTTAGGGCTCATTTTGTGTAATAACTTGAAAAATTTTCAAATATTAAGAACATATAAATGAGTTCATTAAATTGTGAAAAACACATTAAATATCCAGGGGTAGGATGGTAATTTGCCTCGTAGGGATAAAATGGTAAATTCACATGGAAAAAAATACTGCTATCCTAATTATCTCATAAGTAATTTCACAAAATAAATTATGAATAGAGGAATGAGGTGGTAAGATATATATATATATATATATATGAGTACTAGAATATATTTTAGTACTAGAATATGAGTACTAGAATATATTAAAATATGAGTACTAGAATAACGTAGTGGAATGTATATTAAAATATTAGTAGTGAAATAGGGTGGTGAGATATATTAAAATATGAGCAGTGGAATAAGGTGGTGGGATATATAAAAATATGAGTCATTGTTAGTGAACTCGCAAGTATACGAGATCGCTTGTAGTAATATCCGGAAAGTCCGGGTATCGTCCTCAGGGAATACAAATGGTAATTGAATTTTCTTTAATAACAAA
>JAJIYU010011041.1:0-15591 GCA_030144865.1 Tinospora cordifolia
ACAAAGGAATATTGGGAGTCTAACCAACTCTTCCGGTTTAGGTTACAACAAACAATTTAATGTTTGAAACGCCTAATGTTTGAAAGTGTTTGTAATGTTTTAGATTGGGTCAGTATAATGCGTGTGATGTGTAGAAATGATCCACTGGGCTTTCGAGCTCACCCTTTATATTTTTCAGGTACGCTTGGATATAGAATATGTTGACTACGTTAGAAGACCCGCACTTTGATTGGATCCCTTGTGGGGAGGTCGTCAGGGATAGGTGACTTGGGAACTGTGTTTTATGTACTTTACTGGATTATCATAATGTAATTTACTTTGGTTTTAAATTTAATTGTTTTACCTTTAAATTACTTTATTTGTTTAATGATTTCAGTTCGAATAAATGAATTTAAGGATTTTCGCTACGTTATTGATAAGTTGTGTCGCTTAATCCGGTGAATATTTTGAGAACCCTTTCGATGTTTGATTTTAATAAATAATTACCGAGTTATTGACTTAAGAAAATTTTAGTAGCATCTCGATTTTCATTGGGCGACGATTCACACGTGATGTAATCACGTGAACGGAAGTCCGGTCGAAAATTGGGGTGTTACAGGAACTACAGTCTTAATGTACAACTAGAGAGCCTTGTTGCTTAAGATAGGTATATAAACTTGGGCAAAAGGGTCATTTCAACTGTTATATTTTTTAGAAGAGAGTGGCTAAAATCACCCTTAAGTGGATTTGTTCGCCCCACAATTGAAATCCGATTTTACCCCTAATTGAAATGACGAAAAAACCTTTGCTAAACACCCCACTTAATCTTATGTGGCTTCCACTCATCTCATCCTACCCCACTAATCACTCCAATCATCCCCACCGCCGTCCCCACCACTCATACTCGTCTTCTCCAGCGATGTTGACCAAATTGTCTGGCGAGACTTTGACAAACATTCCAACGAGCATTCGAACCCGTTTTCTACAAGGTATATATTGTAAATCACGTTTTTGGATTAGAATGAGCAAAAAAAATGGACCAAATCTAATATGTTTGGATGTAGATTTTCATGTTGTAAGTTAGGGCATGTTTGGATTTCGATTCAATTGATTTTTGAAAGAAATGACACAAGAAATGGATTGTACAAGCGAAATGGGCATAAAGGAGGTATATTTTGAACCCTGTTCAGTTCAAAATCACGTTCGAAAGTGGGTTTTATGATTGACTATCTCAGCCCTGTGTGACTGAGACTGACTGAACAAGTCTTGGTCAAGCAGATCGAGAGTCATTCATGAGTCTTGGTCATGCTGACTGAGACTCATCAGTGAGTTTCGACCAAGCAAGGCGAAACTCACTGAATGACTCTCGGTCAAGTAGGCCAAAACTCATCAGTGAGTTTCAACCATGCAAGGCGAGACTCACTGATGAGTCTCGGTCATAGAGGCCGAGACTGTGCTCATTTTTTCATGTTCCTTTGACTAATTAATACTTATTTTGATAATTGTAGATTGAAGAAAAATACACTGATATAATTGTTGATTATACAGAGGAATTTACACCGTCGGTTCCATTTGGGTCAAGAGAAGAAATGATATCATGGGCATAACATCAGGGTAAGATTAATGGGTTTGTTGTGAGCATAAAGAACTCTGATGTTGGTGGAAAGGGTAGACGAGCAAGAGTAAGTTTTACTTGTGAAAGATATGGGTCGTACAAAAAAAGACCCAAAAGGCAATGTGTTGATAGTGAGGAAAAAGATAAAAGAATATCAAAGATAGGAACAAAGAAGTGTGGTTGTCCGTTTTTGTTAAATGGAAAGAACCTAAGTGAAGGTATATGGATCTTGATTGTAGCATGTGGTACCCACAATCACCAGGCAGCTAAATACTTTGAAGGTCACTCGTATGCAGGTAAGTTGGACAAGGATGAGGTTGATGTCATGTTGTAAATGACAAAGGGCAATGCACGACCAAGAGAGATTTTAATGACATTAAAGAAAAAAAATGCAATAAATTCATCCACTTTGAGGACTATCTACAATGCAAGACAAAAGCAAAGATTAATAGAAACTAGGAGTAGGACACAAATGCAACAATTGTTGCACTTGTTGGATGAATCACAATACATTAAATGGCATAGGTGTGAAGTTGAAAGTGATATTGTGAGAGACATATTTTGGGTTCACCCTCATTCAGTTGAGTTGTTGAAATCTTTTTCTAAAGTTTTAGTAATTAATTGTACCTACAAAACAAACAGGTACAAATATCCAGTTATATAAATTGTTGGTATGACATCTACGGATATGATATTTGCTAGAGCATTTGGGTACATTTCTGCTAAAAAGAAGACAATTACACTTAGTGTCTACAGAGATTGAAAGAATTGATGGTTGGATCTCTTGGGCCTAATGTGATTATCAATGATAGAGATTTGGCCCTTATGAAGGCAGTTGTCAATGCGTTCCCCAATTGCATAACCTTATAGTGTACATGGCACATCAACAAGAATGTTTTGGCCAACACTAAAGAAATGTTTTCCAAAGATGCTGATTTCAAAAAATTTGTTCAGAATTGGAATGACTTAATGAACAGTGGGATAGAGATGCAGTATAATGAAAAGCTAGGGCTTATGGAGGCAATATATAGGGCATTTGATAAGGTTCTTGCATATGTCAAAAATACTTGATTAAACCAATTCAAAGAAAAGTTTATAAAGGCTTGGACTGAGAAGGTAATGCACTTTGGGAACACAACAACCAATAGGGCGAAGAGTGCACACGCCAAGTTAAAGAGGTACCTCGGGTCTTCACATGGAAATTTTATGACCTCATGGGGTGCCATGAATGTAATGCTTGCGCTACAACACACAGAGATCAAGATATCATTTGAGAAGAGTTCGAATATCGTTGTGCATCAATACCAAGTTCCTATTTTCTCATTATTGCATGGATTTCATCTCTAGGGCTACATTGGATAAGATTCAACTTGAGTTGCAGCGTGTACAGAGTGTTGGTGTAGATAAAGGGTGTTGTGGCTATGCGTTGCATGCAACACATGGGCTTCCATGTGCTCATGAGAGCGCTATGTATGAAATTGCCCACTCGCCAACCCCATTAGAGGATATCCATTTCCATTGGCAAAGGTTAAGCCTTGATGACCCAGTAAAATCAATGGGTCTCGATACCCACTCTACTTGATGGGTTGCCAATACACTCCAACAGTTGTTTGTGTAAATTAAACAAAGCGCACTTGGTTAGAAACATTCCAAAATTACATTTCAAATTTAATGTTAAATTACACTTGTTTAAAGTCTAAAACAAAAATGGGTCCACTAAGCATCTGGGTTGCCCTCCGCTTTCTTAAAAAAAAAATAATGAAAAGGTTGCAATGATCCAACATTAAATGGCACAATGGAGCTTGATGGTGTAGTCGCCTCATCAACAGTACCAGACTGTGCTCCTCCAAAGCTAACACTTGCGAGCACATCGATCATACCCTCCACACAACTGTTTCTCCCTCCAATGACCTCTGCTCTATAGGCAATGATGTCTATTGCAACCCAATGTCCAGTGCAGTCCTAATACGCTGACACAAAAAATATATGTATTAAAAGACGAAACGAATGCGGATATGTTTAAATGTTCAATGTAAATAAAGAAGTTTTACTCGATTGGCATCATTGTCTAAAGTGTGACTACCATGCTCAGCCTCAACTTTAAGGTTTTTGATAATAGGATGGGATATTGTTGAATGCCACTCCATGTAACCTGGTTCAGAGTCCTATGGATGACGTACGTCCTCCCCCGAACACTTATGCCCAATACATGGTTTTGCCACCTCTCAAATAATTATGGAATAAACATATACTTGACCAAATATTTACTTTCGGTGGCACCTCGCTCGACTTTTATTGGCTCAAGTGGAGCGTCAGGTATTGATTGTACATATCCTAACTGTCAAAGAAATCGATCGAGGTGGTATGGCTCTACAACGTCTAAGCAGTTAATGAGCCCAATGTAAAAAGCTACCTTGGTACAACTGCATCCTCTCTCGAGTCCCTATATGGATCCCAATAAACTTGGAAAAGATGTAAGTTCCTTAAGTCATAAAGAATAAAGCCAAATACTTATAATTAAAGGAATTTAATAACATGTATTAATTACCTTGTGAGGACGCAACTGGTCGATTGTTTAATGTACCGTAAACAAGTATGCATCATCAACACCCATCTCCATCTTTTAGGTCCACATCATAACGAGTGAGAAATTATTTTAGTAGTGAGGATTGACATGTGGACGGGTAAAGGGAAAATTTTCATATATCTAACCCTATAGAAATAAAAAAAATCAAACAACCATTACATACAAATGCATATAGCAAACGCAAAGTTTTGATCTTTACAAGGGTGACAAATATACCTTTAAGTAGGGTGAGATACCCTGCAACCTGATAGACCTCAGCTTTTTAAGCACTACCAAGTTAGCAATACCAAAATGCAAGAGTGATTGCTCCCCATGCATATGACCCATAGTGTCTAGATTCTTTAAGAGCTGAAGGAAGGAGACGTGAACTGGGGTACCGCTCTTATCAGTAAACAGTGTACTGCCCAATAGATACAAAAGAAAACCTCTGGCAATTGCTTCAACATTGTAGTATTCATTTGCATTCCCTTTGGACGTACCAAAGAGATTTCTTAGCCATCTTTTACTTACTGTCAACCCTTTAGCCATTCTAATCTCTTCAACGACTTCTTCTTTAGCGACACCAAGGTACTCACATACCAACTGCACAACACCATCAAACTTCATCGATTTTACAGAAATCGATTTGCCCATCACTGGAATGCAAGGAAGAATGCAGACATCATCAAGTGTAATTGACATATCACCGAATGGGAGGTAAAATGTGTTCGTCTCTAGTTGACATCTCTCAACAAAAGCCAATATAAGCGTCCAATTAGCATAGCCATAGGAACTTGTGATCAACGGGCTCAGTCTGAATCCATTGATCAACTTTTGTAGGTGAGCTTGTTTTGGGTGACATTCAAAGTACCAAGACTTAATTATATTCCCCTAATTAATACATTTCAGTGGGCCTTAATGCTACACTCAAAAAAATTTTTCTTTCAAAAAATTATTATTAACATTTATAGTTGAAAAAGAAAATATTAAGGATTAAAATTCACCTCATTATTTCATACTGTAGCAACAACATAGTGCTTCAAGCTGTTAAGAACTGATGGATCAAATGGACCACCAGGAAAAGGTCCAAGAACATGTTCACTTTCTTCATGTTCTTCAACTTCTTCTTCTTATTGTGAATAATGGGAGGAGGTTTCACTGACTTAAGGTAGATTAGATCTTGGAGCCACCATAGCTCGCCTCCGTGACGCTGTCAATGGGGGACTAGAAGAATATGCACTTTTTGACTCATTGCTTGGCTTATTTCTTGACACATTTGTCTTTTTTGATGTCATTTCTGTGAAAAATAGAACTAATCATTAATTTATTATAATATTCAAATGAAAATAACCATATGAATCAAAAACTATAAAAACCAGTTCTCAACTTTGGGTTTTGACCAATTGTAGCAACCCTAAGAAGAGTCTCGGCCAATAGGGACTGAGACTCTATAGAATCTCAGCCCTGTTGGCCGAGATAAAATAGTAAAGTCTTAGCCATGGTGGCCGAGATAGAATAGAAGACTCTCAGCCACCATGGCCGAGACAGAACAAAGAGTCTTGGCCACCATGGCTTAGACTCTATAAAGAGTCTCACCAATGGGTGGTCGAAACTCTTCATTGAGTCTCAACCCTGTTGACCGAAACTCTTCTCTCACTTTCGGCCGCATAGGGTCAAGACCATCTCTTCGTAATAACGTGCCCATTGCTTGTGATTCACATATCAAATCGAAGCTTGCATTGTCTAAACTATGAAAAAATAACTTTTAAATACAAATAAAATACAAATATTACTAGATCTATATTTTTCTTTCGAAGATTTGTTAAAATTCGGTGAAGAGATTTCTTTGGCAATACTACGGATTTGGTGTCGCAACTCTTGAAAGCCTGTGTAATAGATTTATGTAAGTTTTTGGCAGTAAAACAATAGCTTTTGGTATGAAATTTGTGCTTACGTAATTCGATAGTGTGATCCGTTTCTACTGGTGGGGTGAGCTGCTGATCACAGTGAAGATGATGAGTAATGGTATTAGTTAGGTTAGTTTAGGTTAGTTAGATGTTAAATATGGGTAGTTTTAGATTTTTACAAAAATATAGGATAAATATATCAATGTTTAAAAGTAAAAGGGGTCAACTTAGGAATTGGGATGAACAAATCCAATTTCGAGGAGAGTTTAGCCACTCTCTTCTCAGAATAGATCAACTTGGTAAAGTTAGGTTGAAACTATTCTAACCCTTGAACTCAATTTTTCAAACAATTATAGCCCTCATTTATCGTTAATGTTGCCATTTCATGGCCCACGCGAACATTATGATGACATAAATTAGTGGATGTGGATGTGGCTTACTACTGGTTAAAAAAGACCATTTATTTTCTTTGGTAAGAAAGGTCATTTTAGCTCATATATAAACCACAAAACAAATTAACCCTTTTAAATGAGTGTTGGGTCGTTTCAGCCCTTTAATTTAGTTTTCAACCCATTCTAGCCCTTCAAGTCAGCTGCTATTTAGGTTTTTCTAGGTTAAGTTTGGAATCCATTTATCTTCCAAAAAAAAAAAAATACATATTCACAAATTATCTCTTATGATACTATCTCAAGCCCACTACATCCTCGTTTTCTACTTGACAATGGGTTTTATAGTATAAATGTTGGTATTTGAAGTTTTTACGTTATTTTCAAATTAGTTCTACTTTTATTTCTCGTTTAAAATGCTTGTTAAGTCCATATAAAAATTTTCTCTCTTTTAAGTTTTTGATTACACTTGTTTCAAAGGACAAAAAGTAAATGGTTCATCTAAATTATTTAGTGGTTCAAAATAACTAAATTATATATATTTGTATACATAGAAATACAAGAGATAAGAATAGAAAAATAGAAGCATTTGTACATTCAACTAAAAATTAATAAATAAATTTTGTTCACTTTTCTAAATGGTCTGAAGTAGCCAAAAAATTTGAATTTCATTTTTTTAAAAAAATTAAGTTGAGGGGCCAAAATGGTTCAATGCCCATCTTAAGCGCTAATTTGTTTTGTGAGTTATTCTATAGGTGCTTGTATGACACTTTTGTCAAGAAAAATATACATTTTTGTTATTAGGGCATCAGCAATGGGCAGACAATCAATAGCCCCCTTCTGTGTCAGACGCCCATTATTGGGCGTCTGACTAAGATAAATTTCACCCGAGCGCTCGGTGAACTTTTTTTTTATTTTTTTAATTTTTTTTAAAAATGAAGCGCTGCAGTTGCAACACCATATATATATATATATATATATATATATCTGTAAGATAATTAGTTTTTAACTGTTTTAAATAATTTAAATAAAAATTAAAATATATTTATTTTTAATTTATAAAATAAAAAATTATTTTAAGTTAAAAAATATTTTCAAAATTTTAATAATTTTAAGTTAAAATAAAATTTACATTACTATAAAAAATAAAAATAATTTTGTAAAATGAATAATTTTTTTAAATTATATATAATTATAAATAAATCATTATTTTTGAAAATAAACAATATACATAATTATTTAAATCACTATTTAAAATAACGAATAGTAATATTTAAAAAATTTATTTCAAAATAAATTTTTAAATATTTAATTATAAACAATATAATTTTTTATATAAATTAAATTAATTATTTATATTTTTAATTTAAATGTGAATAATAAAATATTGTAAAAAAAATTAGTAATTTTTAAAAATGAATATTTTAATTATTTATTTAAAAACATAATTTTGTAAATAAATAATTATAAAAAATATAATTTTTATATAAATTTAAATAATTATATATTTTTTTAATTTAAATATAAATAATAGATATTTTAAAAAATTTATATTTTATAAATGAAATATAATGATTTATGTATTTAATGAATTGATGTGATTGTGAGACTCATACAGTACAGTATAATAAATATGTAATATCGTAAGTGAGAGTTTAATAAGTGGATGATATGGATTATAAAATTGATGATGTGAAAGGTTTATTGAGTAAGAGCAATGAAGATGCCCTTGATAGCAAGCGATGTAAACAGCCATTAATCCATGTCAGCATCTACAAATTCACATCATTACCATCTTTTTGTGTAGGCTATAAAGTGGCACCCATATCAGCATATTAAAGGACAATGTTAAGTGAGGTTAGAATTTAAATTACCCCTTTCTAAGGCCTGGGTTTAAAATAACCCTTTTGCTCTCAAATCCATTATATATATGCTGAGTAGGGTAGCCACATATTTATAGATGTGATAGAGTGTAAGAACCTCATTAGTGTTAGATTAAAAAAAAAAGAAAAAAGAAAAAATTAACCCATCGCATTGTGAGTCTAACATGCGCATAATAAAAGGTCACACTTAAACTTTATATACACCTTGATTTGAGTACATAATATAGTTACATCATTAATCTCACATATACCAAATATACCAATATATATAGGATTGGCGTAGTCAATCCTATATTTATAAATAAATGTAACAATGTTCCACTTAGCCAACATAAGTCATCCTTATATAAATAAGAATTACTATGATAGTACACATCATTTATTATAAATATAAGACCACAATCATATTAGAATAATAATTTTTCGTATTTTCTAAAGAAAATTCTAGAATAATTACAATGCTCACAACTATTATATAAAGAAGTGATATGAATCTCTAGTTATATTTATGTGATCTTTACTCTGATACACCAAAATGTAACATATACTAGAATAATTACTCTAATAATTACTCTGATACATATACTAATTTAGACTTTTTTTAAAGGTAATATCAGCATGAAGTTTTGATATTTCATATGACTAATTTAAAAACTACTCCCTAACATACTTGGCATTGAATGTTGAAACTGGGGCACATGCATACTATTTCTTTAGATTCTTTTATGATAATATATCAAACTTCTTGTGCATATCGTTTTTTACCCCAAAAAAGAAAGGATATATTACACAAGAGAGAAAAGACACGTGGAAACAAAAGCGAAACATTGCCTATAAAACACAAAAAAAGCTAACAAAGAACAGACTAGATGCAACCCAAAAAGACGAGAATTAATACCATGGATAACAAAATGATCCCAGAAAGGAAAAAAATTGGAGGAACTAGCCCTAGTAGCTACCTGCCCAGAAATTTTCCAAGAGGATGGCTCTCATCAAATTTGGAAGTAGAACTAAGAAAATATTTCACATAAGGATGATACCTCCAATAGCAAGCTAAAATTCTATTGTTGTTTCTCCTCATACTATTCTTCAGCTCCGTTATAGCCTGATCTAAATTTATCAAAAATAGAATTTCGAACAATATTATACAACTCTCTTAATACCTTTGGAAAAGATGCAAGCAACAACAACTTCATTAGTCAACGAACTAGAATCTACGCTTCATTCGCCACTCTCAACAATAGATTGTCGTCAAGTACCAACTAACATGTCAATCATTCTTCTTTCTTCTTCTGTTGTCAAAGCATGAAAGATCCAACGACTATCTTCCTGCTGAATCATAGAAGCTGACTCGACTGTGAATCATTCCAACCTTTTGTGCTCCTAATAAATTGATTTTCATTAAACACTCTATCAACCCGTTAACTAAAGAACTCAGTTCAGCTGGTGTATAAAACCATAATCTTCTGTGAGAAATGATCATTAGCTGGTAAGTGTCTAGTTGTATGTCAGTAGTGGAGGAAAGTTTTTATTGGAAAATTTTGAAGAACAAACTTAGAACAAGATAAAAATTATCAAAACTTGAGGCGTGCTAGCCACTGTCTTTAAAGATAATTTACCTATACCAACTAGAATAATAAAGAAAATGAGTGTATTTTCTAAGATTCAACAAACCCTTCTTGTGACGACCCACATTTTTGACATCGGATTAACGGATCCAACATTTATGTATTCCATCTATTTTCTAAAATTTTAATGAGAAAATACAAAATTTTTTTCAATTTTTTCCAATTTTAGATTAATTATTAAAGAAAATAGAAATAATTCGAGAAGATACAATTTTAAGGAGAAAATATATGAAAATATTAGAAAAAAGTGTTTTCTTGAGGAAAATAAATTATGAGATTAATTTATTAATTTCTGGGGCAATAATCAAATTTTTAGAATGATAAATGAAATTTTTGAGAGAAAAATATGATTTTTGAAAAAATTATACAAATTTTGGAGAAATGATTAAATAAATGATGAAATGGTGTATAATATTGGCATTTGGATGGAAAATGATGAATTAGATAATTTTTAATAATTTAAAAAAAATGCGAAATTTAGTATATAATACATATATATAGTATATGTATGTGTAATAAAGAAAAAGGGAAAAACAAAAATAAAAACAGAAAAAAAAAATTCTGGGCAGCTTCAGCGCACGGGCCGAATGGCCCATGCGGACTGAAGCGGGTCTGGCCACCCCGGGCCCAATCGCGCCGAACCGAGCGAGGGCCGCTGGCCCGCGCTAGTTCGGGGCCCAGACCGTGGGCCGGCCCACATGCTGGTCGGCCCACATGCCCAAGAGGGCCCATGCGCCCCAAATGAGCAAATTCCTTGTGTTTTTGTCCGCTTGTGCGAATTTTTAATCGAATTTTTGACCGAATTTTGGGGATTTTCAGCAGATTTTTCCAACAAAACCATGGGAGTTCATGGTTTAGATCTATGGTTTTGGCCATCACTTCATGGCCTCCAATTTAGCCAATGAAGGCTACCAACTAGGCATCAAGCATGTGATGTTAAGTGCCACCTGAAAGTCACATGTCACCCACACCTTTGCCAAGCAAGCATCCACATGCAACAAAAAGGCATTCTTGAGCTCAAACCCCAGAAATTTCAGATTCTGTAGCAAACTTTCCCAGCTGAGAACTCCCTTAATTCTCAACCAAATCCTGCAAACTATAGCTTGATTTGAAGCTTGTACCACCACCTACAAAGTCCCACAAGTAGTTTGCCCAGTCTTGGTGCTGTCTGAAGTAGAAATCATCAAGAAGAGGGCTGTGCACACTACTTAAACCCGCAAAAACTAGAAAGTGTGTGCTGGAACCATCTTTGGAGCCTTGGACCTTAGCCATTTCCAGTTCCTTTTTGAAGGTAAAATGGTTCATTCCCCTCATTTTCGTATGTACTTTGATCTCCAAGAGTTAGAGAATGAAAAATAGGGCCTTATTCATGATTTTAGGACCCTTGAAGTTGATTACTTACTCACTGTCACAACTGTGTAACAGAGACAGTTGAAGCAACCTTGGGAAAGTTCACTCTTGAACCACTCTAGGCACGTCTTTAAGGTAAAAATCTATCATTCTACTCCTTATTATAAGTATTCAAGTGTCAAAGTGGTAGAAAACAGAAATTGGAACGTTCAATGTGCTTTTTAAGTCATTGTCGCTAACTGTTAGATGTACTGCTACAACAGTGTCGACAGAAACAGTTTGAGACCGGAGGGAGAGCTGTAATCGGGACACCTAAAGGCACCCTTTCAGGCTAGAACCAAAAGCATTGTAGACCCTATAGTAGAGGTTCCAGAAAGGTATAAAGACTTAACCTTGAACTCTTGTGGATGTGTCTTGTTATACGTGCAAATATGCCATGATTGTAGGGTGCTAGAATAGATTTCTTGTGTTCTTTAGAATATAGCAGAATATTGATGGAATGATAGACATGTTTTTGATGTTGCATGCTACTAATTTGAGGTGTGGTGATTAGTCTATGTGTTATGACCTGTAGACTGTAGGTAGACACATGAAACAACCTATAGAATGGTGATTGAATGAGGGAAAAGAACACTAGAAGATAGTAGAATCCTTGAACCCATAAATGTCCTGCACTCTGGCCAAAATTTCTGAGATAAAATTGACTAACCAAACCATGATAGATTGAGATGAAATTTGGTGGAGAGACCCTTAGATATGTCTAGAAGTTGCTTACAAAATTTCAGGACATTCTGATGTGTGTAGCTAGGTCAACTAAGGCAACAAGTCACTGCCTGTCACAGGGGATACGGAATCTGTGCATTTTCTGTTATCATGCTTAGAAACCTTAGTAAATGAGGTCCAAAAATTATAATTTAAAATTCTGGGGAAACTTTAGGAAGTCTAGAACAGTTCTGCAAAGTTTGGCGCAAATCTGGTAAATGGAATGCCCGCAGAAATATTGAGAAAATTGTTGCGCAAATAGGGTCATAGGCTAAGGTTTGTGCCTAAGTAATGAGAATTGGGAATGATTGACCCCTTTTGGCCTAATTGACTTCATGAAGACCAGAATTGACCTTGTGTGACTCTGTTGACCAGCTAGGTCAGCAAATGATGAGTTGACTAGAGTTGACCAAGATTGATCGAGGTCAATCGAATGGACTTAATAACTAAGGCAAGGTGAACGAACATAGGGGACTATTCTCGACTAGGTCAAGTAATTGATTAACCAATGATATAGAATTAGAGTGAGCCAAGCCTCATATTAATGTTAAGAAGTTGCGTTGTTTTCGCGAGACCAAGTGCTAGCGGGACGCGACCAGTCGCGAGAGGAGCGCCGGAAGCGGAGCATCCTTATAAGTAGTGTTTTCTAACTCATTTCTTAAAGCTTGTTATTCTGTGCATTATAAAAATGAGATTACATATTGTGATGAATATGCATCCTTTTAAATGAGTTTTAAATGAAAAGTGCACCGAGTCTCAAGGTCCGAGAGTACAAGGTTAGGGTGAGTTGTGTCGGTCTCTCACACGACCCCGAGAAGTGACCACCTAGCACAGAGTGCCCGCCAGGGGGTTCTGTAGGCCTACGATGATGGCAATGGCAATAAGACCTAATTGGGTCGTCACTCTTCTAATAAAATTAGACAATAGGAACAACAAAAAAAAAGAAATTTAAATCAGTATAGGAATTGTTTTAATGTTAGAATAACTAATATTTTTTGGTGCTCTTGAACAAGTAGACTAGGTTACTATTTATACTAGTCGTGAGCTATGAACTCCAGCAGCTAGAAATAAATTGCATAATGTTAACCATAATCAATAAATTATAATAATTAAATAATAATAACAATAATCAATAATGAGTATAACGGTTAGTAAAATAAATATGAATAATATCTAGTAATAAGTTAGTAAAATGTAATAGAAAATAACAATCATATTCTAAATAATAATTATTGTCTTTAAAATATCATATTTTTATAACAATCCCCCACATATTTCAAAAGGAAAAATATCATAATGAATATAATTTGAGTTTTCTCAACTAAGTACAATGCCTCAAATCTGGTGCCTTACAAGCTATGAACCAGACCTAGATAATTGAGACTTAACTTACAAAATAAATAATGAAACTAAGTTTTTATAAACCAAGTATTTTATTGTAAACTGAGGTTCTCAAAATCACAATGTATCATGAGTGCCTCAGAGATTTTGCCTCAAATCTCATAGGAGTGGCCCCACTCCACTCTCATATAGGTCATTCTATCGAGTATATATGGCAAATTATACACCACCTATAAAGGATACAAAATTTGATTAACAGTTTAACTCAACCTCTCATTCTTTGCTTTCTAGCACTATTCACACCATAGGAGGGACGTAAATAATAGCGCTTCCTAAATCAACTACTAACTTGTTATTTCCCATATGAACCTACTTCATGGGTCCTCAGTCACATAGGTGGGGTTACCGTTACCGTTGATAACTCAAGTTGGCAATAGTCTCATACCCCTCGATGTTTTTTTTTTCACAGATTAAGTCAGAGGATTGGCCAGATTTACTTCTAACTTCACATAATTAATTGAAATATTTTCAATTTATTTCACAACATCATATCTTAAGCAAAACATGTTTTTTTTTCCTAGAAAATATTCATTGCAATAGCAATATTTGCTTAACAATTACAATTCATAATTGACTATTTTTAAAGAAGTTTCTTGAACACTCAACTTCATTACAAGCCAATTTCAAAGCAATGATCATTTCTAACTCTATGGTGGATTTGACTACAATAAATTGTTCAATTGATTTCCAAGAAATTACATCATCACCAAGAGGGAACACATTACCACTAGTAGATTTATCTTATATGAATCTGAAATACAATTAAAATCACTGTATCTTTCTAATACATCAAAAAATCCAGCATATAGAATACTATAATTTATGGTATCTCTCAAATATTTCATTAATTAATTGACTATATCAGTCTCATGATCATTATTAGAAATGTATCTTTCTACTCAATCTACTCACGAAAAAAAATATCAAATGCATGCATATTCAAATTGAGCAATAAGATCACATTTATTTTTCTCTAATAGAATATTAATATCATAAGAAAAATAAAATATTGAAAATCAATATTTTCACTAATAGATATGAATATCCAAGTTTTTCTTGGTTTCAATTTACTTTCACTATTTGGATATCATAATATCCAAAATTTTTAAGACGTGTCTCAACATAATGTTCTTGAGATAGTATTATAGAATCATTTTTTTAGGATTTAACACCAAAAAATAAACTAGCTTCGCTTATATAATTATTCATATCAAAATTAGAAGCTAAAAAGAAAATTAATACACAACAATAGTATAAATTAAAACTAGTACTAAAAGAAAATTATAGATTGAAGCTAAAACAATTAAAACTCAAGTAAAAAAAAATAGCAATGTGAGCAAATGTTCAAAATAATCTACTTTTTTCTACTTGGCACAAACTTCACATATATATTTTTTTTTCATCTACTAATAGAAATCAAACTAGACTGCTGCATTTTTTTTTTTAAAAAAATAATGAGCAACACTTTTATTAATTCCACCATTGCCAACAATCATTATAATAATGACTCTCTTAGCGTAAAAAATAATATTATTTTTGGTCATTATAACCTTATTAATATTTGAATGATAAATTGACCCTCACTTTTCTCAGTAATCATCTAAAAACTAAGTTGTTTCGAATGATAGAGCATGAAACATATCTCTTGATGATATAACTTGTCAAATGTGAGCTTAAGAAGAACTTTCATTTTACCAAGAATTGGTATTGTAATTCTTGAGTAGTCAATACAAATTAATTCTTATACATCCTCAACTCAAATATAAGACACAATATACTTTTAAATTTATAAATATGCCTGATGGCATTAAAGTTTATATTCTTTCACATTGGCCTCAACGTTTACTTGAGAAATGATTGCCATAAATATGTCATCTGCTTGCACCAAGTTCACATTGGGCTTAGCATGATTGTCATTTCTCTTCATGCTCTTCTTTATAGAGAGGCATGGTGGCCTAATATACCACCCACCTTATTTTTAAGAAGTGGGGTTCACTCATGTGATCACCCTAGGTCTTATAAGGTGTCCACGTCAACATGAATTTTTAAAAATTCAAAATAAATATAAAAATGAGTGAAAACTTGTTTTTAATTATCATTGTATGATATTTAAT
>JAJIYU010011042.1:0-15585 GCA_030144865.1 Tinospora cordifolia
TCTAATTAGGTTACGGTACATGTCCAGACATGACCGTGACACCGGGTCGGGCATGCCCTTGTCATAAAGGACTAGATAGGCCTCAATGGGGTAAAAACCAAGAAAACCGTCGTCTGATTGTGGTTCACCCACCCATTCCAATCTTGCGTCACGCATGGCTGTCATAAAAGACTGGAGGGATCTCGTGGGCCTCAACACGCTACAACCGGTTTTACCAAAGATGAACGCGAGACATTACACCTACACTTCTATAGAGAGAGAGAGAGAGGGGGCGCCAGAGCAAGACAATGAGAGAGAGAGAGAGCAAGGGGAGAGAGCACCTAACTTTAAGTAAGTCTGATTAATATATAAAACTGATTTACTGACATTTCTATCATGAGTTTATATAGTAATTCGACGCTAAAACCACCGACGTCAGATGAATCAAAAAAGAAAAGACGGTTACAGGTTACTACAATTTTTCCTTTTGTGTGTGTACAAGATCACATGCCATCACCACTGACCACTACAGCATTTGTTTCATGAGTTGCCCCGAGAAGTTTGCGTCGGACAGCCCCCCAGGACATTTTGAAGGGTAGATGACCAGAGGCACAACATGATTAGAAGATTTTAACAGAAATAAATATACCACATGTTAATCTGTTATTTCTTATTTGTGCCTATCACGCCTCTACTTCTTGGCTTCCACGTTCTGCCACATCTTGTTCCTTCTCTGAGCCACTTTCTTCGTCTCCGTCTTCTTCTTCTGCTAGTTTTGTAAGCTCTTCTTGGATCAATACCTTTATGGCCGCCTTTCTAGATGTAAGATCCATATTGTAGTGCTTGGCTGAAAAATAAAGTTCAAGAGAAAAATAAGTTGTGCCGCATGGTGCTTTTGACCGCTGAAACTTTCTGCATTGCCTCATTTTACTGTGGAAGCATTTCGAAGGAAAACTATTAAGAATTGACCATGACAACCCAATCACAATATTGGTAGTTATTTCCCAGATGAAGTGTCAGGTTCATCTAACATGTAAAAGCATACACGGACATCATCTTTCCTACCCAAGTGAAATATAAGCATTTTTCTTGTATAATATATTAAAAAGGTGACAGACATTGTCATGCGCTATAATGCAATATTTTCTTGGCAACGTTTGGGGGCAAATCAAAGCAGCCTATTCATACTCTTGACAAAGATCCTTCATGTCAAGCTGCTTCATGATTTTTGATAAATATGCATTTAGATGTGTGCAATTAAAGACATGACAGTTTTAAGGATACACCACCTCCTATATGTGTCTTTTATAAGAAGAGCTTGGAATTTCATTGAGGGATAAGAAAAGATTAAAAATAACAGCACAGAACATACCAACTAGCTTGAGAATATCCGTGAAGGTTGCCTGCAAGTGCAAAGAAGCCAAGATCAAGATCAGGTAGAGGACAACTTTTGAAACCTAAAAACAACAGCTGACTTGAGATAAAGATAGAATTAACATTTTCTAAGGAGAGAAAGGAAGAATACTCGCAGCAAAAGTTCACAGATTGTTAAAAAATCTGGCAACTGAAAAAAAATCTCAATGACCACTGACCGCATTAAACAATCATTCATACTAGTTTACTTCTGAACAATTCTTTCGTTTTCAACTTCCATAAATGCTATTGATTCAGGTCAGGTGAAACAAAGGCCACATTAAGACTCTACGAAAGACTCAAGATAACCCAGTTCACTGATATGCAACAAAAAAAAATGTATTTAATAAATTTAATGTATTTAATAAATTTAACAAATGGCTGAGGAATTTAAGAATAATCAACTTACAGTGTTGAAGTCAACTTTTTTCAGAATATCACAAATGACCTCCCTCAGCTCATCTTCAGTTGGACCAGCTTTCTTCTTTTTTGTTTTACTGTTCTCTTTAACCACCATTTTACCTTCAAAAAGCATTAAAACTTTAAGTTGACAATTAATTATAAAGAAAATGATTAGCTCCGATAACTAGTGAAATCTCTCATGATGAAAATACTTGAAAGTTTGAAACCAAAATTAACCTTCCTCTTAAGAAACAGTTTCTATTCATCATCTGTACTACAAGGGAATGGAGCATAAATAAAAGAAAGAAGTGCTGAGTTTAAGAACTACCACCAGATTTCTCCTTCTTTGCCTTTTCCTTGGAAGCAGCTCTTGATGGAGAAGTAGATTTGTCCTTATTGGCCCTTCCCTTGGTAGAAACTTTTGATGGTGTTGAGGATTTTTTCTCAGTTTCCACTTCATTTTTCTTCTTCCTTGAGAAGACGCGTGGACTGGCATCACTGCTGTCATCAACCTTGCGCTTGGGTGATGGTTTGCCAGAACCTGAACCTCGTTTGGGTAATGTAAGTGGAGTTTCTTTATATGAAGTCACTATATTCATGGATTTATTTTTCCCTGAAGAATCCTCTTTTGCCGATAATTCCTTGACATCATGCTTTTCTTTTCTTTTATCTTCTTCTGATTCTTCTTTAGATTGATCTTCCTCATCCTGACTTGCAGACTGCGCAGCCACCTCATCCTCAGATCCATCGGGAACACCATTCTCCTTGTCTTCCTCTTCTACATCTTCCTCAGACTCATCTTCTGATTCAGATGCATGCTTCTTCTCTTCCACTTCAGGGCTGTCTCTGGTCTTTCTCCGTTTCTGTGGATGGGAACCCCATGAACATAACTGACAATGGTGTCATGCCATAAGAAACAATTTCATAAGAATATCATGAACCATGCAAGGATCTGCATTATTCACTTTTTGGGATCTGCCTGAAATCAATTTCTTGCACACATAAAAGATCAATCACTCCTCCCCTTTACTCTTCCTCAGGTCCTTACCACACTTGCAACTAGATGTCAAAAACAATATCTTTTTTAACATATTTTAATTATCCTCTACATTATTAGACATCGTAAACAGAGTTCACAAACGCCACATAATATCCTTATCCACCAAAGGAATGACAGATGGTATTCTAGTGTCATATGCCCTGTGGTTGGAATACAAGCCAGCTGTGATATGCATTCCTAAATTAGTTTAGAACAATGGCCAAGAAACCAGGCAATAATTATTATGCTAAAATTGTTATTATGTTAAATAAAATGAAAGCCCACAAGAAGCACCAGAGGTGCAGCCTCATGGAACATGCACACATAGCAGAAAAAATAAACAGTGAGGAAAATACATGACAAAAATCAGTTCAGTACTGTCAGCCCCATATTACACCAGATGCAAGCAGCTTCTCCAATCAAGAATCCAATCAGAAAGTTAGGGCCCATCAACTACAGCCACTGCGTGAACCCAACAACTTGCAAACATCATAATGTCCTCCCACAACCTATTAAGCTCCGTACACCTGTCATAAAAAATCCTTGCTCCTATCCAACCATGCATGACAAGGAAGCAACCAAGGCCACATTTTTACCCATGCTAGAGAACTGTAGGGTGAAGACGTAATATCCTCTAAACTAGATAGTTTTACTTTTACCAATTAAAGAAACACTCTCATCTATATCTTTCAAAAGAAACATACTCAAGGGATGTCTAAGCAGCAATGTAATGTAAGCACACATTCTCAACAAAGAGTTGATTTTGACCCAAATATTTAAATAAAATAAATAAATAAATAAAAAGAAAGTGCTATACTATAAACTATTTAAGCACACTGCTTAGCAATTAACAAAGATGGATACCTGAGCTGATTGCTTAGCAGGAGTACCTCCAGACTTAACAGAACTTCTTTTGACTGGCCTCTTCCGCTTATTACTGCTACTTGACTAGTGGCACAAGGATAAAACACAATAAGCCAATAGACAGGGAGAGAGGGGAGGACATAAAAACAGGCACACACACAGAGTACTTCAATCAACAAAGTTCAAGCAAGGAAGATGAACCTTCTCCTTCTCTGCAAGTGAAACATCAGATGTAGCATGAGGAGCTGCCAAAAAGTCTAAAAGCTTGGTCACAATATCTTCCTGCATGGTATATTATTGCCATCTTCAGCTTTGGCTATTGACATGTACTGCACTAATTGATAAGTTCTGATGTGACAAGATAATACAAAATTAACATCAAATGATACTTCTATACATGAATTCTCATGTGTTTACATAAAATGGCAAGGAAATAGGTCCCTTGGATGCTTGGAAAGGCATGAAAAACAAATAAAAGAATTTCGAAAAGTAAGTTCAACTTCTAAATGATAAAAAACAACCAAAGAAACGCCAAAGAAACATCTGGCAGAATTTGGATTATCATCAGGCCAATCTCTGGATTTTGTTGTTACAATCACAAAAGTTTACATAACCAAATTCCATCATCTCTGTATCAGAAACAAATTGACAGACCTTTTTTGTTGTAGCTTTCACCACTGGTATGTCAAGGACATCACAGAACTCCAACAACTTCTCCTTTACACACTTGTCAAGTTTTTCTTTTATTTTAAGTTTTTGCTTTTCCTGCCAAGAAATAAAGCATAATGACATCAGACAGACAAATAGACACATTTCAGGCATACTAGCTATTGTTGCCCATCCAGGCTCACGAATAACACATCAAATTAACACCAAAATAACAGTGAACAGAATAATAATAATCCTATGCCTCTTAATGGCAAACCAAAAATTAAAGTGGAATAGATAATCATCGCCCTTTCTCAAATGTGAACTCCTCACCTCATTCTCATGCCATACAAAGCCAGAAAACTGGGAAATATTACTTTTCACTTGAAATGCCTGCAAAAATAAGTGTCAAGCCATCAAACAAGAATGGCCACATTATTCAAATATTCTAAACGAAACTTTACAAAATTCAACATCAAAACAACTGCATCTTTTGATGTCTTGATTTTCAAGAGCAGCACAAGAACAAAGTAATACATAAGGAGCGATTTAATAATGTTATTTTGCTGCCAGATTAAGCATAGCATAAAATAATCAACTCCACAGATACAGTACAAATGAGCAAATACTAAATACCACAAGGCAAAAATAGTGATATACCTTCCCCCTCCTACCAAAGAGTATGCTATGAAGCATCTTGAAAGTCTCATCAGATTTCTTTCTTGATAATTTGAATGCCACTGAAAAGTACCAAGAAGCATATTTTAGAAGAAAACAACGAAAAGGAAGAAGAATGCTAAATACATTGCATCCTTGTAAGTCAGACATCATTCTACAAATTGGCACAGGCAGCATGCATTCATGCCCGTCCTTACAAATATACAATCACCAGAACAAGCATACAATCACAACAGTGTCAAGTGTCAAATAAACTCAATAAAATCCTTTTCCCAACCTATACTTCATCAAGGATCACCAAAACATTTGCTTGCAATTATACCATCAGAGCATGAGGGTTCCAAATTTAAAATAGTCAACACCACAACATAAAATCTATACAAAAATTAGAACATGTCAGTATTGAGTGAACACACATGCACAACATTAACTTTCTCATGCATAGTTATATATGTATTCTAAGTTAACATACAGGTAACTAAAAGAAAAACAGGTTAAACATTTTTTATAACAATGCTCAATGACCTTCCAATTATCAAGAAATTTTAGTGGGCAGATAGGAGATTATGCACTGGCAACGTGATGCAGGCTTGCTTTCCTACACTTTATTTTTGCCACATTGTGGAATTGGCAAGGTAAATATGACAAAAATGGGAGATCTTCCTGCAAGAAGGTTTCAGAGTTCCGCCATCATAAGAGCACTCTTCATGAACTGACCACAGACTTTATTTGATAAAAAGAAACATTTTCCCATTAACTTCATGGGCAACATTCTGGACCATTATGGATGGAACAAGATAGGAGAGCTTTTCATGACACTAGAATAGAATTGATGGGTTAGGAAAAAATATAAAGTGTTTGTAAGGGTCATTGACTCTTGAGAGTTGAGCATCTAGTAATGTTTGAATTTGAGGACATTTTGTACACCCCCTATACGAGTTACCACACCAAGAGATTTTTTTTTTTTTTTTAAAGCCAACCCATGAATTTTCACAAAACATCTTTGGCATCAAGCCAACCTGATGTAGTTGGGAAAAAATCTGCGTTATCTATAGAAAATCTACCCACATTTTCCAATAGAAGTCCAAGTCTTAATGAGGTGATGGATTTCAAAGAGATGCATATCCCTATAATTGGAAATTGGAAGGATCGGAGCTAAAGAACTAAGGCATCCAATGGACCTTAACTAGGGTTAATTATGACCTAGACAACCTAGATGAATGATCATGGTCAAGGAAAAGGATGGTAATGATTTGACCGGAAAATAGGGTAGGAACTGTGTACAATTTGTGCATACAACAATAAGATATGACTTGTGATTATGTGCACAAGACGATCCATTGACTGCATTGAATTTCAAACAACACATATTGTGACTACTTTTCATATATTATATGTTAAAATGGCAGGGAAATGTGAAATTTAAATGGTTTTATAACTTTTAACTCATGAAATCTCCATGTTTTATTGCTCTAACTTTTCGAAGCTTCACATAGACTCGTAACATACTCCAAATTTTTACACCTGCCTGGGTTGTCGAGAGGTGTCTCCAAACATTTAAGGATCATCTGAAACTATGAGTAAATATATTGTTCCAAATTTTTGAAGTTTGTCTTGATCAGTTAAGATTACTCTAGATTTTCAAGGATTTTCTAAACATGTTGAGCTAGATTTGACTGTGCACCTACATGACGAAGATTTGATTGATATATGATCTATATGATGGATATGTATGCCTTTTTAAATGATGAGATGATGGATATTTTATTGAAATCTCTAGCATTGCATGCATGCATATTTTTGCACATATACTGATTTCGCAAGACTATTACTCACTGAACCACGTAATTTTCAGCTCACACTATTTTTCCCTATTTAAAGTTCTTCAACTAAAGAAAAGGAAAAAGTTGTCGTGAACAGCCCATCTTTGAGAGCTTCCGTTGTATTATGTAGGTTCTTTTGTTTACAAACCTAAATACGTTATTTTGAAAGCATTTGGTAATTCTAAACACTACAGTGTATTATCATGTAATTTCAATACAAGCTAAATGTTTGTGAATTAATATATACATGAACTGTTTAAGTTTGACTCCAATGTTAATTGACAGATGAATAGGCTTAATAGTAGTGACTCATTAGGTTACTGTGTCGATCAAGCGCCTTTTGTGATGAGAAAAGCCCTGACAATGTTGGCTTTGGTTAAGATCTTATGGTTCATTAATATAACTAACAACTCCAAGAATTTTCACGAAGAATCACCTTTAACTATCCCAAACTTGATTCCTTCAATCCCTCTTTTAGAAGGATTTAGTTACTAGTATTCCATCCAAAAGGAACACTCTGTCAACACAAGGTCTGAAATTTTCTTGAAGCAGCTCTCAAAATTTCCTTAAATGAAAAGATGATAGTAGAAACAAGCTAGGATGGAACTATTAGATCAGTTTACTATGAACACCAACCAAATACAAGAACAACTTTTGAATACAAGAACTTCTTTCAATAGGTAGAGAACTTCTTTTGAATACAAGAACTTCTTTCGATAGGTGGTCCACAGTATCCAACAGTTTTCTAGTTAAAAAAAATATATATATATTACAAAAATGACAAAGTATATAACTGCTCATGATACATTTCTCAAGAAAAATCAAAGGCTAGGCAAGACATGGCTGCTAACAAACGGAAGGCTCAGACCAACTAGAGCTTGATTGGAGCTTGGGTAAATGTTGGACTCACTTCTTAGTACTACAACCTGGTAGCTAAGTAATCAACAATATAAAGCATGTCATCTCCATAGCTTTGAGCAGAATACCATATCAAGCATGAAACTAACCACTTAACGAAGCTTGATGAGCTTCAGCATGATGATGATATAAACTTGGTAACACATTGCATGGACATATGGATAAGGATGATTCTAGGCGCAATGCACCAAATCTAGAATTCTACATGTATAACATGGCAATAAATGTGCCCACCAACCTGGCCAAAGACTTCTACCTCTAAAAATACCCCATAAGTTCATAGTAATGAGCCAGGTCAAAATTCCAAGAGAACTTGGAGCTCACTTAGGCATCATCAATGCTCTTTACTATAGCCTGTTATCCTCTCTTAGTATCTTTCTCTATTTGGTTCGTGGTAACAAGGAGGCTAATGGACAGCTGAGTAAGTTTCTGCTTAGTGCATTCCCTCTATCTCATCATTCTCTAAAGTTGATCAAATCTTGAACCAGTAATTATCATTGTTAAAAATTTGATATAGATCTAATAGTTTGTTAATACAACTAACACTTCAAAAAACTTCTAATAAGAAACACCTTCAAGAACCCCAAACAATTCCACCAATCCCTGTCTTTAAAGAATAACAACTATCATCCATCAAGGATGCTCTATTAGATCTATATCAATAAACGTAGTTGTATTACACAAAAACTACATTTATTGATATAGATCTAATAGAGCATCTTTGATGGATGATAATCGTCAACCTCACAAAATCCATGTTTATATCTAGTTTTCTAAGAGGAGAAATCTTTATCTACTTGTCTCATTCATCATCATTTAAATAAGAACCAGAAACCTGCTCCTAATAATACACAAAATACAAGAAAGGTTAAGAAATGCATGGATATCCCCCCATTAATCTAAATATCAACTGATTTTACCTCTTTCCAATAAAAAATTAACACAAGACTCTTTTTAGTTATTTCTCAACACAAAAATCTCATAGTGTTCCACAGGCATGCTATCTTCAAATTGTATGTTGTTTCTCATGCAGCTAGACTTGACAATAGGTGTTGAGGAATCATCCAAGTCTTTGGACCAAATAATTGTTAGTTGCGGGTATAGCTTCTCCTTAAATTTACTCAAACCAAATCAAGCAACCTTCAAATGTTTTCTAAGGTGACATGATTATAGAACCCATCACGATCCAAGCTAGTAAAGGTGCAAGCAGATTGGATGATATCAAAAGCCCCCAAGTGACCTAGTTGTGCCATGACTTAAACACACATTTTTGGCAAAAGTGAGCCAGCCAAGTAATAAGAACTCTGTAAGTCTTGGGTCATTCTTTTTATAACAATCAATTTTGCATTAAATTGGTTTCAGGCTGCCTTATGGTAGCTCTGAATGAGCATAAGTTTCAATGCCATAGCAAAATGTGATATATTTTTAGCCAAAACAAGCCTATTAAGGAAATTGATCTAAATAATCATATGTATAGGCAAATACTAATAAAAGAGTCGTCCCTTTGTAGAGTGTATAACCAAATGATTTTACAGGGTTTATTTTACAATGGTGTATGATGCCATTCGTGAATTGCTAATTCATGTGTGTCAAAAAGGCATCACAACTTAGAGAGGATAGATCATTTCCAAGTGTTCACCCAACATACCAAATTTATAATTATCAAAATTATCATAACCACCAGTACTTTAAATCCTGCATGAGACATCATTAAGGACATAGGATAAACTTAGAGTACAGTACAAATAAAATACTGAAACAACTGCAGTTCATACCATTTGGTATATCTTTCAGTGCAGTACCACGTCCCTGAAATTTTTTAGGGCAAACAGAAAATGAAGTAAGAGAAACACACATGAAGATCAACAGAATCAATGAAAAACTAGCTGCAACCATGTGAGAGAAATAAAAATACCTTCCCAATGAGGAACTCCCTTGCTGGCTCTTTCTCAATGAAAGCCACCAATCTTTCCACTGACTTCCGCTCACGAACAGGACGCTCAAGGGCAAGTGCAACAGGAGTACTTTGTTCCTTAGGTTCCTTGGCCTTTTTATCATCCAGATTCCTTTTAGGCTCCCTTCTATTCACAGATCTCTGCCCCTTCCTGCGATTTCTTGATCTTTTTCCTTCTATGATTTTCTCATCATTCTTTTCTTCCTCACTCTCCTCAGATTTACCCTTTTCCTCCTTACTATTCTCAGCATCCTCAACTTCCTCTTTACCTTCTTCGGCCCGCACCTCATCCTCCTTACCAGCTTCATCCTGCAGTGCTTCCTCCTTACCATCTTCATGCTGCTGCATTTCTTCTTGCTCATCTTCAGCCTGCTGGGCTTCCTCCTTGCTGCCATCAGCAGGCTGCGCGTTCTGCTTCTTACTGTCTTTTTCCTGCTCCACTTCTTCCTTATTGTCTTCTGCATTCTCTACTTCTTCCTTGCAGCCTTCTGCATCTTCCACTTCACCCGTATGGTCTTCAGCTTGCTCAACTTCGTTCTTATAGTCTCTAGCCTGCTCCACTTTCTCCTTACATTCCCCAACTTTTCCCTTCCCCTCCTCTTTAGAATCAGGTTTTTCCTCAATTTTCATTGCTTCACCACCATCATCCTCTTCCTCTTCCTTTTTAAGCTTCTTCTCTCCCTCTTCTGGCTTATCATCTTCCTCCATTTTCACTGCCTCGTCTTTCTTTTCTTCTTTACCATCCACTTCCATTTCCTTGACTCCATTTTTGTCCTCTTCAGTTACAGCTTCACCTGCATCATGGGTTTGGTGAATTCCATTCATGGACGTCTTGGCAGGTTCTTTTGCCGTCTCTACTTCCACCATTATGCTTCTTCGGTTACCTTCGAACCGTAAGAAAAACAAAAACGAAAATTAAATAAACAAAAAAGGGGGAAATTTTATTAACTGATTCACTTCAGTCGGTATTATTTACGCAGTCACCCAAAGAACAATAATCACTCCCGAAAAGAGCGAAATAGCAAGAAATGTTCATGAAAAGGACCTGTACAAACTCTTTTTGCAATATTCTTCCAGAACAGAAGATAAAAGCACAAACATTAAGCTTAACAACATCCAGATGAGCTTAATACAGAAAAAAAAAAAAAAAAAAGACACCCAGATAACCAGCTTCAACAACGTAAAACTACAAATGCAAATCTACATCATTTCTCGCTCTGCAAAAGCACAAAAACAGGAGTAGGCCGAGAATTCAACATCAAGCTCAATAAATTCGAAGAACAATTCGGAAACCAGGACAAGAAATTTAAGAAATAAAACGAGAAATTCCGACCAATTTCACAAACCCTAGGCTAAAAAGAAACTTTTCCCCCAGAAAACCACGGGAATGGTAAAAGAAACCCAAAATTCAACGAAGAACACTGAAAATTACAAGAGATTAAACCAAAACATCTTGATAATTTCAACTTACAAAAAATTCACAGCTCTCAAACAGATCGAAAACCGAACGGAGATCGAAAAGAAAAATTCGACCTTTTTGTGTTCCCTCCTTCCTCGATACCAAGCCAAGTGAGCTCGCTCGCTCGCTCGCTAGCTATCTGGGCACGCGCTAGATGGTTCGGACTTGAAAGACGGATTTAACGAACGTTTTAAGAGCCGTGTTCCACGAGTCGGACCGAGTAGCATCTGACGACGATGTCGAACTCCTAGTCTTGATTCCCGAGTCACCTTGTTCCGCCACGTGTTAGAGTTTGAATTCCATTTTTAGGAGGCAAAATGGACAGCTGATGTTTGATCATTGGTTTTGGAGCTGTGAGAACAATTTTTGCACCGGTCCCACCACTTTTTAACGAGTGGGACGCGAACCGCGATTTATATTACTCGGTCAAATCATCTCAATCCACTATTCCAAATAAATTTTAATAAATAAGAAAATGTTTTATAAACTAAAAATTATAACCAAAATGATAGCCATGCTAAACGTAACGTATGATTTACTTCATTTTTTTCTAAGATAATGAACTAACAATTATATTTAATCTTGGGTAGCTTAAATATTTGGTAGTTTGATTGTTCAACGAAAAGTTTTATTAACTAATGAGTTTAAATAAGTTGTGGGTATATTTTAGCTTTAATCATATGGTCTTTAACTATATCAGAAGGTTATAGTACTCAATTTTTAAACTAGTCTCAACTTTGCAAATGAGATTTTAGAGATATTAGGGATGAAAGACCTAAAAAAAATAGTGATATGATATATTGTCCGGTTAATTTTTATATTAATTTAATAAATCCTTTGAAAATATATCAATGGATGACTATAAAATGCTCCTTGTGTTGTTTTAATATAGTGATGTATCTTGCTACGCCCTTGACAGTATTTTATTGCTTCCAATAAGCTATTTGATTAATTTTGGTGAAAATAGTGACAATTATTAATTAAAATTATTGTTTAAGTACAAGGTTGTGATACAAATATAAATATAAAGACTTTGTTAAGGTTATTGTTGCACTAAGTATACGGCAATATATTTTGTTTAGGAGTCAAATGACTTGTATTTTAAATGTGTTTTTGGTAAAGTAATACGTTTTAATTTAAAATAATTTAGTTCAACCAAAATATTTTATTGACTATATAGAGTTATCTAGGTTTGACGTTTATTTGGGCTAGGGCAACCTGCACAATGTAGAATGTCACCTCTCCTTCTTGAGAGCATTTAGTCTAATCATGGAGTTGGATAGCTTCTACACAATAAAGTCACAAATGCAAATTATTGACCTAAGCCTTTCATGACGACGACTCTTTATTTTGGAAAGAACTTTCTCCACCAAAAACGTTGCTCGCAATGGTTGACTACAACTCAATTTAGGGACTTTGGCAAGATAACCAAATGTGCTTGGCTCAGTGGTACCGAAAACACTCTTGAGCCTAGTTATTCTAAAAGAATGGTTGGTTTCAGTTTCACTACCCTCAAAATAAGACTCAAACCAACTCTGGTCAATTTTCTCCTTAATTACAAGGCCTAGAATGAAAAATAGATTGTCTAACACCTCTTTGGCATGATTTGGCAGGAAGAGTAGCCAAAGTTGGTGCAGGTACCTCAACCTCAAGAAAAATAGACATGTTTAAAGGATGAGAAGAAGAAATAAAGTTCAAACATAAGCTAAAAGGAATCTCAAAGAGAATAAGGAATAATTCATTGAGCAATTTAAGGAAGATATCGAGCAACGAGCAAACAAGAGAGCAAAAAGGGCAGGTAAGAGTTAGAAACGCCAAAGATGAATATAGGACCCCTATTTATAAAAAAACTCATCAAGTACATTTAATGTACATCATCAAATTGTTGTGCACCATGACAAAGACGTGCGCATGTGGCATATCTAGAAATCATTACAATGCTTCTCCAACAAGAAATTAAAGAATATTAGATGACACTATGTATGTGTCTGTATAATGATTGTACACATGTTAGATGCGTAACAACATAGTATATTAAATACATTTGCATAGAAAGGTCAGCTAGCATACATAAAGTAAGCATCTGTAACATATAAAGGTCATCAAGCATACATAAAGTAAGCATCTGTAACATGGTCTTAAGAAACCAATTTGAAAGGAAAACTCCAAGCACATGAATAAACTCGAAGCTTGGAGATTAAATGTTAAATCCTATTTCTACTAACAAATTGTCAACCATCCCAATAAATTGCCAAGTATAAATTTTGAGTAGGACGCTCTCTTTTGATGTTATAAGCTCGGTATATTCTTACAAGGAAGCAATTGTTCAGTTGATTTTTTGGAAAGCATATAAAAACGAAGCGATGAATTCAAAATATAAGGTAAGACTAGAAGTCCAATGCGAGATACATGAAAATAGTGATTCCAATCTAAAATGGATTACATCCCATGTTGTTATGGTTGAATAAGGCCTAAAACATCATGTTAACGGCATGACCTACTCTTGTCAGTTTTGATCAAAGACCCTTCATTCTATGTACTTGGCTTCCTCGTTGTTAAGGTACACAACTTACAACCAATAATATACTTGTGTTTTATTTTTTGGCCTTTATCTTATTTGTCATTGACCTAAACATCAAAAAGTCTTTAGTCATCACAAAATTAGTGTACACAACTTACAACCAAAAATATATTAGTGGGTTTTTTTTTTTTTTTTATAATCTTTCTATTGTTTGTCATTGACTTAGATGTCAAAATTGATGTTTAACAATTACTACATTGGAGTTTTCACATAATAGTCATTACTTCATTTATTTAGTTTTTTCCTTGTACAGACAACGAGTAAGATCATTATCCTCGTAAGTTTTAGATCAACACAGTTCACCGTCACTTGTTGTTGGTCCAAAACTTGTACTGACACAACAAGAAAAAAAAATTGAACTAGAGTGGTTAAACAAGAAAATAAGATTCATTTAATAGCGGTCTGTGTTTCTAAATAGAACATGGTTGAAAAAGATCTCTTTTTTTTCAATTTTTTTGAAACAGTTTCTTTTCCAATGAATAACAAAACAAGTTTTTCACATTTTTGGATTTTTAGATAAGAAAAAGTTGTATAAGAAAAGCCACCTCAGTTAATAATGAATTATAAAACTTTTTTTTTTGTTTTTCGTGTTGTATCCCCAAGTTAGCTAGCTTTATGAACACATTGAAACTAATCATTATTCTAACTATTATAAGGTCATAAAAGCAATCGTTCTTCCATTGTGATTTTTTTTATACTTAGGATTTGAACTAAAGACCTCTGATTAGTGGACATTGAGTCTTGTTTACTCAACTGAATCTTTGTTGGTTATAAAACATTTTTATTGCTACTAATAAAACAAATTAGAGAAAAAAAATTATCTAGTGGAGTCAATCTCATTTTATTAGGGAAAAGAAAAGAACCTTCATATATTTTTTTTATGGTAAAACTTGTAGTATTTATCAGTAACTTGAACAAGTTTTCAGAAAACCAAAATATTTGTCTTTTTTTTCTTTGTAACATAGTTTACTATTACAAAGAAAATATCAATTGTAAAAAAAATATTTGTCTAAACTTAAAATGTTGCTTATTTATCATATTTTAATAAATATTCATGATAACACCAATGTTCTCTCTTTCATTGGCATTCTAAATTCTTTGTTATCTTCTTCTTTTTCATTTGCTTTTAGTTCTAGTTGGGCTGCTAGATAACCACAACCTCCTAAAGCTCTAATTTTAAGAATCAAATTAGATGAAAAGACAATTTTAGATTCGAGAACATTCTTTCTTCTCTTTTTCTTCGTCCTTTTCTTCTAGTTCTTGCATCACCATTTGTCACCTTCTCTTGGAGATCCAATTCTAAAAATTAGATTAGATGAAGAGATGACTCCAAAATTGAGAAGAGTGGATTATGTATCATTGAGATGCTTGCCTTCAAGCGAAAAGTAGATAATATTTAGGATTTTGAAAATGTAATTTATAGGAAGATTAATGATTTCAGTTTTTAGAGAATCGTTTTAGATTGATTTTTAGAGTGTGATATAAAAGATAAGTAAAAAAAATGTATGCTTTTTGTATTTGTATAGTATACAAATAAAATATAGCAAATATTCATATAATGTATAGATTGTTGTTTATGAAACATTTTATTTTTTATATTAAGCTAACATTAACTGTATATTTTTGAAATATGCGGTATTTTTCTAATATTTACCATTTTTAATATATAAATGTGTTTTTTTCTTTTAATTATTAGTTCTTTTGATCTAACGAACTCTTGATAATGCTCATTTTGACATTAAATTTGTTATCTTATAATTAAGCATTATCATATTTTAAGGCTCATTATTTAGTAATTAATTATAAAATATATTTAACTTCTTTTTA
>JAJIYU010011043.1:0-15590 GCA_030144865.1 Tinospora cordifolia
CGCACGTTTCTAGCTATCTGAATGTTCTAATAAATTTTATCTTGATTAAATATCATACAATGATCATTAAAAACAATTTTCCACTCATTTTTATATTTATTTTGAATTTTTTTAAAAATTCATATTGATGTGGATGCATTACAAGTCTTAGGGTGATTACAAGTTTCGGGTTACACAATCGACTAACACTTCTATTGAAAACTACACTAGCAAACTATAATTCATAACCTTCATATTAATTCTGAATCGAAAAGAGGTGAAAATAATTTATCCAAAGTGACGAATCTTCAAGAAAATGGTGGATTTTTCTGTCCCTCTTTCTTTCTTTTCTCAACTAAGCTCCCACTATGAATATTAATTAATTATTTTTCATTTAATACACACATTGATTAATATAATTGTCGTAAAATCATATATTTTTATTTATAATCTATTAATTCATACATGAAAATACATGTCAAACCCATCGACTCAATGTTCAAAAATACAGGTCATTTCAATAGTTTTTCTAATTGACCAAAAAATCATCTTCGAAGTGTTTCGATTTGATTTTTGACAATTGTATCCTAAGAGGCAAGATCTAGTTGTGTAGCATTCCACTATTGTGGGATCCGCAACAAAAAAAAATTAAAAAAAAAAACTAATGAAATAATGAAGACTTACGTAGATGGAAGATGGCATAAGAGAATGGGAGGAATAATAAAAGAAATATATATATATACATGAAAATGTGAATCCTATTGGTTAATTTAATGCTAATAGAACACATGTACATGAAAAATAATATATATTGGAGGAAATGATGAATTATTTTACTTGATTTACAGTAAATTGGAAGAGATTCGTTATTATACTAGAAAATGAGAGACATGTTAAATGGGATAAGTTTTTGGTATTCTGTGAGTATTTCTTTATCTTTGTTATTTATATAACATTGTAAATATAAAAAAAATGTTTTGAATATAAGCATGTTATCTGTATGAACATATGTTGCATCGACTTGGAATTCATGAAATTGTATTTACATGACAATGTATTTTGGATTTGCAAGAGTGTATTCAAAACATGGTATCATTTTGATGGACTGAGTCATGGAGAATAATACTTCATCCATATGAGACTAAGCAATGAAAAGTATCAACCTTTCTTTATGTGATAATTTTGAAATGATTGTAGAGGAGCTGATAATTAAAGGTGCAGTCTACTATTGTTAAGGCAAGATAAATAGTGAGATCGACTCTATTTTTGGAAGATATGCATGTGGATGTATTTTATTAAATTTCGTATTATTAAAATTATAGCATGATCATTATGTTAAAGTGTATTTATATATTATTCAGATGTGCATAGTAAATTTAAATGTTTTACTTTACGTGATTGTTTGCATGGCTATTTAAATGTATCTAAATGTCATAGATAAAGAATATTCACTGAACATGTTATAGCTCACTTATTTTCTTCAACATTTTAGGAATAGATCAAAAAGGAAAGCGACCAACATAGAATGAGTAGATTATTCTTCAATCACTACTGTGTGGATATATTAAATTGTTTTGTAAGTTTGTGTATTTGTATAATTATATCTATAACCATATATATAATATCACCTAGAGGTATGTGGATTTGTTTAACCTAGATAAGAGTATTAAAAATTGTTGATATTAATTGTAAATTATGAAATTGTTTGGAAGCTAATCGTTTATGCAATGGTTGAGTGATAAATTGTCTATCATCTGATAGTTTTTTGGGATAAATCAATATATTAAGGGAAACTATTGAGAAATTTTTATGGATATTGTCAAATGCATGGTAATAGAGGCTATCATAGTACTATATACATAAATGTAGCGTATATAGTATTATGTATCGGTTGTGACGTCACTCTTACAAAGTGAGTTGCGACAAGTTGGTCTTCAAGCATGTATGAAGGGGAGAAATTCTATCTTAGGACATTACCCTAAGCAAGCTTCAATCAATCAGTTCCAATTTAAATCTCTTATGATTATTATTGCATTTAGTTTATTATTAATTTATGAAATTTTGTACGATAGATTCTAACAAATAATCATGACGAGAACACTATGGTCCACTTAATTCAGGGAACGTTTTGTGTAAACCTCCGCCCACACCATGCTTAGATTTATTAACCATTAGATTGTAACATTGACCATGATCATAGCACTGCAAGCATGGCATACATCCTTAATTGATAAACTTCAAATCGAGCTCACAAAGTCGAATAGTCACACACCCAAATTTAAGCATCTAAGACCTAGTAACTAGCACACTTTAGGCCTAATTTTGAAACTAATAAGAAGATGAAAAATCATGACCCTTGTACTTTCAAAAGCACCCAATGCCACAAGAATGATATGAAGTGATGAACCATTGAGTGAGATGCAAGTGGCCAAAGATAGGTAGTGACCATACTCTCACTGTCAATGTCAAATCCTTGACCAACAAAGAAAAACTTGATTTTTGACCTCAAACCTCTAGGAGACAAGTGACTAAATTACCATGGTCTTGTACAACACTTAAAAGTGAACAAATGAGTCAAAGAACTCACTAAACAGACATCAATAAGGTCCTGAACTGAGAGAAACATAATGTACTACTTTGTGCACACAACACAAGTACTGTGCTACACTGTCTCTAAATTGAGAACATATTTCACAACTATGTTGGTTTCACACTCACTCTTTGACTAAAACCTAAGGGGACCCAATGATGGATTTTGAAGGGCCAAAATGGTTGAATTTTACATGCAAACACACTAGTTTAGATTATGATTTGATACAAAGATCACATACTAAAAACAAATATTTCTATATGAGTAGGTGCACACAAGGGTAGACTAATGGAGAGACCTCACCTAATATTTGTTGATTTATAGATCTAAAAATGTGAGTAATTGTTCTTTATTCATATTTCTTCACAAAACCTGTGCATGCATGCACGAATTATGAAAATGAATATAGGTAGATAATTAGAACATTCAACTACATAATTCCATGTTTGTATGCCATACTCTGCCTCAATGTATGATATATGACATGAGATTTATATTTATGTTATAAAGTAAATAATGCATGCCATGATGGAGAGCATGATCGAAATACAATCCACATTATGATGAATTTTGATGTGCTATTGTTGATCACACAAAGTGTAGTATGATGAATAAACATATGAAACATGCTAAGTTGACTTAAAACATGAAGTTACATTCATTCATTCTTTATGAGAAACCATGATGTGTGTGATCAACATGGTTCACATAAGAATTCACATTCTAGGACGGTTGGCCTTAGGGTGTTATTGGTAGCCTACCAATATTTTTTTTTATTTTTCCTTGATTGAAAGCCTTTTATATTTGATCTCAGTCTTGATTAAAATGTTTTTGAAAAATGTCACGCATTTGATCTCAGTCTAAGGGTTGATATAGATGCACCTTTGAATGGGAACACGATTAGCCTTCAGGTACTGTGAGGATCTTAGGCCACGTGCATAATACCACAGCTGATCAAATTTGTACTATGGGTTGTAGGGACCAATGGACTGCCTTAAGACTTGTCTATCCTATCCAGTGACCAACAAAAACATAAAATGTTGTTTAAAATCCTAATAATTGATATAGGCCCACCGAGCTCATAAATTCATCTCCTTTGTGTTTCAAATGCATATACACCCTATTTAATGCATAGGGATCCATTTTCCAATTTTTGTTTCACTTCTTTTATTGTATTTTAGAATTATAACATTTTGGAAAGTTTGTTTAAGAACAATGAAGTTGTGTGCCCTAACGAAAATGGCTAACTCCAATTGATGTTAGGGCCCACTTATGATTGGGCAATTTATTACCTTGGAACGAATCTAAGTAGTTGAATATTTGATTAAGTGGAATATGATTTTCCTTGATATTTGATATTTCTTACTTTTGAAAATGTTTTAGAAGAGAAACACTAAAAATCAAAAAAAGTAACATTCCCCTTAGGTCACTGGTTGATTTACTACATTTATATGCAACATAAACATTGATATCCTTCAAATTTTATTTTGAAAAAAGAAAAAAGATTTTACTTCATTCTTTAGCAAGAAAACATTGAAAAAAAAAACATTATCCAATGGTTTTTAAGGAAATAAACCTACTTAAGTAAAGTTTGAAATGAGAGTGTTATAGCAATGGTGTCAACGTGTCAAGTTCTAAAGCCATTGGAGTAGATGTTGGACTTTTTCAACACACATGATCTTTCAACTCAAAAGATCATACCTCAAGCAAGAGCAGGATGAGAATATGAGCTAGTGGGTCATAACAAGAAAAACTATTAAGGCATATGTTAGAGATTGAAATTGATTGAACCTTGTTTGCTCATAATCTAAGATTGAGAAGAACCTACATTTTTGGTCTCTACACGATATGGGACTTGTGGAGATTCGAGGATGCGGACGAAGCTCACTCTCAATGAATGATAGAAAAGGATGTGGAGGGAGCATAGTCTCAGTAAATAACAAACATTAGGTGGTGAATGATTGACAACTTTAGAAGAGTTTATGACCATGCATTCAATCAATATGAGACTTCAGGATGTGTGGGAGTATAGGAAGTCTTGGTATTTGGGACATTTGAGACATTTTGTTTACATGTAGTGACAATTCTTTGTGGATGCTCCGGCCAGTGGGTGACATCAATATAGGTTTTCAAAATCCTAAGAAATTTAGGGTTCTAATATGCTAGTGTGTTGTGTGTGGATTATTTGATTGCTTGATTAATTGTATGTTTGCTAAAGTATGTATATATATGTTGAACTAGAAAAAAAAAAACAAACATGTACATAACATGGATTGAAAAGTCATAAAACCTTGTACGCATATTCACACATGTAGTTATATCAAAAGCAGATATGTATGATGAACCAAGAAACTATGAATAACCTTGACAACATTTATTGGATTCATGACCAAAATAAAAAACTTAATAATATGAATTTAGTGTCGCCTTAGCATAGATACTGAAGGAAAGAATAAACCTACTCATGGATGTGACCCCTCTTAAGGGAACTTACCCAAGCAACAAACTATCGCGCATGTGTCTTGTTAAGCATTGATATTCAAACTCTTATGTAGTAATATGAAACAATTAGAATGATGAATTGAAAATTTTCTTAATGACTTATTGAAAATGAATGAAACTTCTCTTACTAGTTCATGAAATTAGAAGTTTACATTTTTTATCCCACATTTTAATAATTTTATGTTTAAAAAATAATAAAAATATAAAATATATATAAAAAAACACATTTGGTCACATTTGAGAATTTCTGTACTACTTTTATATTTTTAATAATAAAGAAGTCATTTAAATTTTTGAGTATGTGGATGTCTCACTTGATTTTCAAGTGTTTTTAGATATTTTTTAGGTTGGAGTGTTAATTGAGAAGATTATAGATTTGTGAAAGATCCAAGCCTTATATTTATACATCATGAACTCGATAAGAAGATTTGAGTTGCTACATCTATTAAGGCTGACGATCAATTTGTGTTCGTTGGATTGACTTTGTGGGACCCACATGATTGCAATCTTGGATGAAGATTTGAATGACCACATATCCACTCATTTATAGAAGATGAAGATGTCACATGCCGAAAGAAAAAGATCCAAGCAACTCCATATATGGCTACAAACTTCTTCTTATTCTCTTGATGGAAGATCTTTATATAATTTAGAAATTGACCATTTTTAGGAGATTTTTAGATAGTAATTGGTGAATGTATTTTTAGGAAATTAGGAGTTTGGCTCCTCTATAAAAGGGGATAAAATTCAAGAGAAATACTCACACCCCATCTCTTTGAATTGTCAATTTTTTTTTTCTAGTCTTGCTTTTTGCTTTGCTCAAGAAGTTTGGAGCATTAGAGTGATCAATGAGGCATTATATGATTTAAATCTAGAGCACGAGACAATACTTACCTTAAATTTTTGTAAGTTTTCCCTTTCTTTTCTTTCTTTCTTTCTTTTTTTTTTTACAAAAAGAACAATATTTTCCTTTACTTTTTCTTCTACTTATCTTCCTTTCTTTTATTTTTTAAGTTCAAATATAATTACTTGTACACTCTATTTCTTTAGTGAGTTATATTTATTATTATTATTATTATTTTGTTTAAAATTTCAAATTTCTTCCACTTCTTAAATCTAGGTAGTAATTTTAGAGAATTAATATTTTTTTTACATCTATGATTTAAAGGTTAGTAATTAAAGTCTCTTCAATATTCTTTCTTTTTTCTTCAAATGTTTTTACTGTCTAAGATTCTTTTTATTCTTAATTTCAATTTTTAGTATGTTTTTTTAGATTTTATCTCTTTCTTTTGTAACTTACTTTTTTTTTTCTTTTCTTTTTTTTTTCTTTTTTTTTATTTTTTTGCAATAACCTTAGGTTGTTAGGTTACATCTGTTATTTATTTTGACTTATCAGGTGCATTAATAATTAAATTTAATTTCTAAAAAAGGCATTTTTTCAATCTTTATGGACCGACCTTGTTTTGTATTAAAACTAATCGTGTGCATTTCAAGTATGTTTGTTGATCTATTCAATAGATCATATCAAGTTTTTGGCACCATTGTCAAGCACTATTGATATTTTTTTTTGAAATAAAATTTAATTAGTTATATGCCTTATATGATCAAAGATTACATACATTAGGATTTCCTTCTTGTTGCTCAAATAGAAATGGAACTTTAGGATTAGAAATTGCATATTAGGGCTTGCATCATGCCTTTCTTGGAAACCTATGTTGTGGCGAATAAAATATTTTAATAAATAGTTAGTAAATGCCACATCCCCAGTCAAGATTGTGGGTGATGAAACACTAGCCCTAAACTAGGCTAACCACCACCTATTTGTGCACCCACACTACTCGATTAGGTAAATTAAAATTAAACATTAAACTAGTCTTAGATGTTGTATCAAGCTCAATATGGAGAACTGGACATAAGTTGCACCAATTTTGTTGGATCAGGCCAGTTGGTCTTGTCCCTAGTAACTATGATATGTGAAAGGGAGGCAACTATGCTATTCTAGGACTCGAGTGACTTAAGAGGACTATGCCTGTACATGTGCCTCGCCCAACTTTCCTACAGGTTGATTTGGTTGCTTGTTTGAAACACCAACTTGAGGCTTCTGGCATTCTCTAAAGGAGCTATCTAATTTATAGGCAGTAACAAGCCATTGATCTCACGTTCTTTTTGGATATTTTTTTAGTGTTTGGGGATTGTTTTATTGTTTGCATAGAGTCAAAGTCACTCATAGGTTAGTGACATTCTATTTGAGTTCCTTTAGTACATGCAAAGTAGACGGTCACAAACTCCTAAGTTAGTACCATTCAAACTTGACATTGAAAGTTTGGTTCATAGATTTAAGAATAATCTAGTGCTTGGGATGGGTGAAGATAACAATGAAAGGAAACCTTTAAGAGATTTTTCTATTTCAATACAACTTGATTGTCCTTCTTGTAAGGTGTTCCCACCGACCCAAGCAACACACTTTGAATTGAAAGCCCTATTTTATAGTATGGATAAAGAAGATTCACATAATCTTGTGAAGGAGTTTTTAAAAATATGTGTTACATTCAAATTCAAAAATTTCTTTGATGCCTCCATCCGATTTATGCTATTCCAATTCATGTTGAAGGACAAAGCCAAGGCTTGGCTTTTATCAAAAAAAGAAGGGGAACATTTTCATGAATGTTGGGTAATGTGGAAGGACTTGCTTCTTAAGTGTTGTCATCATGCTTTTGAGAAGTTGCCACTAGTCTCACACTTTTATGATGGACTACTCCCATAGAATAGGCACATGATTGATGCTACCATAAGAGGCGCCTTAAGGATGAATCATGCATGTGAGGCATGGCACTTGTTTGAAACTTTATCTAAAATGCACAAGATTGTGATCATGGAAGGCACAACAAGTCTATACCTAGAAAAGGAAGCCTTTATGAGGTGAAAGTATCTTCTGGTATAGAGGATAAGTTGAATATGTTAACTAGGATGGTTAACTCCCTTGTCATGGAAATCTCAAGAGATATGTTTCATTTGTTCAAGCCCTACTCGTTCTACTCTATCTTGTCGATTGAACTTGCCGTTTTATGATGTCCATTCAGAGCAATAAATGCTTTGAATCCTTATTAGGGCCTTAGTAATCCATCCTATGGGGACACTTACAATCATAATCTCACTAGGCAACACTTAAACCTATCTTAAACCAAAGATCAACATTTGGGCCCACCTAGTTTCCAAAATTCTGCTCCTGCTCCCAAACCATCATTGCTACCCACCTCTATTTGCCCATCTTCAAGTGCACACATACCTCAATAGCCTAGGAAACCATCTTTGGAGGAGAATCTAAACTGTCTCATGTGAAACAATATTCAATTCTAAAATAATATGGCTCAATTTCAACAAAATACATTTCAATTCGAGAATAATACTGGACAATCTATATCTAAATTAAAGCATCAAATGGGACAAATCTCAACTACACTAAATCAAAGGATAAATGTGAAGTTTCTAAGGATAAATGGGAAAGTCATTGGTCATCATGTTGAGAACACTAAGAAAGAGGAACAAGAAAAGAAAATTCCCAAGGATAGTGAGAAGTGCGTTAAGTTTAAAGAATTCATGGATGAGCTTCCTCCTTATCAACCAAAACCTTCATTTCCTTAAAAGCTAGCTCAAGTTAAGAAGGATAGTCATCCTAATGACATAATGGACTTATTCTAAAATGTAAAAATTAATATTTCATTATGTGATGTGATTAAGCAAGTTCCTTCTTATGCCAAGTTTCTAAAATAAATGTGTACACATAAACATAAGCTTAATGTGCAAAAGAAAGCCTTCTTATCTAAGGAGGTTAATTCTATCCTACAACATAATACGCCACCAAAAAATAAGGATCATTGTTCTCCTACCATTTCATGTATCATTGGTAAACATCATATTGATGGGGTTCTCTCTGATCTTGGAGCTAGTTTTAACTTGCTTCCATACTCAGTGTACACTCAATTAGGCCTTGGGAAATTGAAGCCTACCTTTATTTCTCTCCAGTTAGCCCGAGAGCTATGGTTGAAGATTTTCTCATATAAGTTGAGAAATATTTTATTCCTTTTCATTGTTTTAGATAGTTGACCTGTTTCTAATCTTGGTAATTACCAAATACTTATCATTTTGGGTCGCCCATTCTTGGCTATGTCTAATTCAATTAGTTGTACAAACAATGTCATTAAGTTTTCATTTGAAAATATGAACATTAAACTTAATGTTTTTAATGTTGGAAAACATCTCTACATACTTTGAGGATATCTATTATATTAATACGATTGATAGTTTTTTGCATCACACATTCCTTAAGCAAACTTATATGATCCGTCATTACTTAGTTTCCCTCAAAGTTGTGATGAGCCCATGCAAGTTCATGAACATGTAACTAGTTTAATTGCTACATATAGTGAAGATCTTCCACTTATTCCTCAATTATTAATGTTTAGCATTGAGCTTCATATAGGCCCCTTTATGGAGAAACTGTCAACTTTAGAATTCAAGCCTTTGCCTCATGAATTGAAGTATATGTTTTTCGGCCAATTGATACCTTACCTATAATCATAGCCTCTATTCTAGATTTAGTATAGGAAGAGAAGTTTCTCAATGTTTGAAAGAACCATAAGAAAGCTATAGGGTGGTACATGAGCGATATCAAGGGAATTAGTCTTATTATATATCAACATAGAATCATTTGGAGGATAATGCAAAAACTTCTCAAAAAATGCAACATACATTATATCCTGACATGCGAGAAGTGCTAAGGTTTGAGATTTTAAAACTATTGGATGTAAGGATTATTTATCTCAATTCTAATAGTTCATGGGGTCAATCATATTCAAGTTGTCTCAAAAAAGTTTAGAATTACAATGATTAAGAATAAGAATAACCAATTGATTTCAGCCCGAGGAACTACTAGGTGAAGTGTATGCATTATTTACCATAAACTAAATGAAATTACAAGGAAAGATTGTTTTCCTTTGTCTTTCATTGATCAAATGCTTAATAGGTTTGCAAAACATTTATATTATTATTTTCAGAATGGATATTTTGGTTATAACCAAATTGCAATTGCTTCAGACGACCAAGAGAAAACTACTTTTACTTGTCCTTTTTGTATCTTTGCTTATAGATGAATGTCTTTTGGGTTGTGTAGTACACCAACAACTTTTCAATGATATATGATTAGCATTTTCTTTGACATGATAAAGAGATCTATGAATATTTTCATGGATGATTTTTCAATACTTGAATCTTCTTTTGATGAATGCTTGAATCACTTGATGCTGGTGTTAGGAAGATGTGAAGAAAAGAATCTTGTTTTAAATTGGAGAAAAATGTCATTTTATGGTTCAAAAAGGAATTATGTTGGGACATTTCATCTCAAAGAAATGCTTTAAGGTTGACAAGGCAAAAGTGGATCTAATTTCAAATCTTCTCCCTCCTAAGAAAGTTAAGGAAATTAGATCTTTTTTGGTGCATGTTGGGTTTTATCGAAGATATATAAAAGATTTTCGCAAGATTTCTAGGCCTTTTTGCAATTTGTTAGTTAAAGGCATCCTATTCGTTTTTTATGAACATTGTTCAAAGTCTTTTATTCGTCTTAACTTTGAACATTGCTACATCCATCATTAGGGAACCTGATTGGATTGCACCATTTGAAATAATGTGAGATGCCTCAAATTATGCTATAGATACAATTTTATGATAAAAAACACATAAATTAATTACCTTGAATAATTTATTATGTCAACAAAACTCTTACTAATTCATGATTAAACTATTCTATTACTGAAAAAGGACTTTTAGGAGTTCTATTTTCCTCAAAAAAAAATTAGGTCTTCTTTTTTAGGATCTAAGGGCATCATTAATTTGGATCATGCTACATTGAAACACCTTCTTTCTTAGAAGGATGCCAAACCTAGGTTAATCCAATGATTTCTTCTACTCCAAGAGTTTGATTTGGACAATAAAGATAGAAAAGGAGCAATAACCATCTTTCAAAGATCATTGTGAAGTCTTCTGATGATCCACGTCCTATTTTTGGTCCTTTCTGCATGAAAAACTCTTATCTGTTTCACAATCTCCTTGGTATGCTGACATTGCTAACTATATTGTCACAGGTCTATTACCTGATAATTGGACCCAACAAGATAAAAGATTTTTTCTCTAGAGTTAAGGATTACTTTTGGGATGACCCAAATTTATTCAAGTATTGTGTTGATTAAGTGATTAGGAGATGCACTATATATCAAGAGATCCCAAGTGTTCTATTATTCTACAATGATCAACTTTGTGGAGGGCATTTCGGTGCGAAGAAAGCAACTCCAAAGATATTGAAATTGGGTTTTATTGGCCCTCCATATATAAGGATTCTCATGCTTATTGCATAGCTTTCCAAAGATGTTAGAAGTTAGAAAGCATAGGGCATAAAAACATGAGGCCTTCAAATCCTATTTTGGTAGTTGAGTTGGTTGATGTTTTTTGGAAATGTCCTTATGAGTCCTTTACCCATGTTTTTGGGAAATTTCTACATCCAAGTAGTTGTTGATTATCTATCCAAATGAGTGAAAGCTATTGCATGCAAAATCATTTATCACAAGGTGGTGGTTTGATTTATCAAAAACTATATATTTGCACACTTTGACACACCACATGCAATTATTAGTAACGGAGGTATGCACTTTTGCAATAAGGTGTTTAAGCACTTGATGAAAAATTACAATATATTTTGTAAAGTTGCAACACCATACCATCCTCAAATTAATGGACAAGTAGAAGTTTCAATAGGGAGATCAAAAAAATTTAGAAAAGATAGTTAATTCCAATACAAAGAATTGGTCTCTTGGATTATTTGATGCACTATGGGTTTATAAAACAACTCAGAAGACGCCAATAGGTATGTCACCGTATCAACTTTTGTTTGGAAAGGCCTGTCATCTAGCTGTTGAGTTAGAATATTAAACATATTGGGTCATCAAAAAAGTTAATGTTGATGTAATAATTAAAAAAATTAATTAAAACAAAAAAAAATTAATTAATTACATATTTTACTATAACTAGAAGACTACATGGTACGTATTCTAATACAACTAGGAGACTATGTGGTATGTATTCTACTACAACTAGGAGACTGTGTTGTATGTATTGTAATACAACTAGGAACTAGGTATTCTAATACAACTAGGAGAGTACATATAATTCTCTATATAAACCCTAATTCCTTCTATTTTAAAAGCGTTCTAAACTTTTTTACAACCCTAGAGCCATCTAGAAGCCATTAACGAAGTTCTCAAAGCACGTTCAAAAAGCGAATTAACAATCAAAGGTACAATTTATTCTCTTTTTCTTTACATTCTTTAGGAATGAGTTGGGAAAAATACATAATTAAAAATAATATATTCTCAAAGCACGTTCGAAAAGCAAATTAACGATCAAAGGTACAATTTATTCTCTTTTTCTTTACATTCTTTAGGAATGAGTTGGGAAAAATACATAATTAAAAGTAATATATATATATATATATATATACTTAAATAACTTATTGATGACACTTATAAATAATTAAGTGTAAAACAAAATAGTGTATTTTTTTAAAAAAAATTGATCCTTGTAGATCGATCTTGTCTTGTGTTACAACTTATCTTATGCACATGCAAGTACTTTTGTGTGACCTACTCAATAGATTAAATCACTAGCGACTGCCATATAAACATGATGCCTAATAGATTGCACGATAGAGGAGGGTGACATGATAGATGGGCATGCCACAAAGAGTACAAAGCAATCAACCCCGTAATAGAATGAGACTGCAACTCCATCATCTTTTACTATAACCATTGGGATTATCATTGAGTTGGTGGCCCAAATCACTCAGCAACTAATGTCATATATGTTAGCATAGATGTTAACTCAGACAAACGGTATACCACAACTAGGTGTTGCTGCACCCCTTCTAGATGTTGTCACACCTCCCTCGAATTATTTTCATACTTTCTCCCACCACTACTGATTTAGAGTTGTAATCGCAGATGACTCTCTTTTAAAGGATGAGACAACCCAAGTTTGAGGGTAAAAAAATAAATCAACAATTACACATCAAAGTAGGTAAATGATTTTAAAAATATAGAAAGTAATTAGAGTCACATGAGTTAGATGACTTTTTATGTCCATACATCTTCTCCTCGACTCAACTGAATATTGGTTGGATACTATGGATAATGTTCCCTCCATTGACATAGAGCATATGGAGTGGTCAGAGTTTGAATAGTTGTTTTATAAGAAGTACTTCTCTAGATTGGTCAAACACTGGATGGAGAATAAGTTCATGATACTCATTTAGAGATATATAACTGAAACGACCGTGGTTGAGTATAAGGACAAGTTTGTCGAGCTCTCCAAATTCACTCTAGACTATGTGGCCATAGTGGATAAGAAGATCACTTATTTCATTGAGGGCTTACGCATGGACATAAGCAAAACCATAATCCGTCTAGAGATTACAAATATACTAGCAAGTCGTAAATAAGGCTAAGCTGATCGAGAAAGGTTGGAAGTTGAAGCCTACATCAAGAACAAGGGGAAAAGTCCTCAATAGCATTAACATACCAATAGTGGATCATTCAAGTCATTTAAGAGGCCTATTGGTCACGAACAACCACAAGAAAAGTATAGACACACATTGGTAGAAACCCTAATAATTTCGATCATAGAGGTCGTATCAGGGACAAGGGGCTAGATCTCAACCCTAGTAGGACCATGATAGGAGAAATCAAGCTAGGATTTTGGTGGCATGTCTTATTACCACTAGCGTGGCCATAAGTTAGAGAGTGTCTAAATAGACCCTAACAATATCAATAATGTCAGTTGCAACATCAAAAGTGGTATAGCAATAGAGAGCAATAAACCCAGCCCTAGTGGCAACCTAAGGAGCAGGCTCAGGCACATGTATAAACAATAGAGAATGTAGACACCATGCCAGTGAGTAAAGGTACATTTGCATTATTGAACTACATAGTCAAATTGCTATCCAATTCTAGTGCTACTATGTCATTTGTGTTAGAGAACCTAAACAAACCCCTTAAAGAACTCATACATGCCTCAACACCCATTAGCACTTTGATAGTATGTAGACGAGCCTGCACATATGACCTTGGAATGAATGAAAAGTCCTTGATGGTTGAGCTTTGGGTGATGTCATTCTACATATATGATGTCATCTTGGGCATAGTTTGGCTTGCACACAACCATGCTCATCTTGATTGCGTGAGGTGCAAAGTTTAAGTCTGCTTCCTCACAGTGGAATTGATGAGGATACGAGGAGATCTACACCGGGTTCAAAAGAGTGCACTTTCAACTTTATTGGTGAGCATATAGAAGAAGGGAGGCTTTTGGGTTTTGCTTAAATAGGACACTTCTACCACCTTCGACTCAATGATTATCATTCTAGTTGTAAGAGACTTTCAACATGTGTTCCCTAATATGTTGTTAAGCTTACCACAATCTAGAGAGGGCAAGTTCAAGGTTGAGCTACTATTAGGGACAAGGCCTGTCACCATTTGACATGAAGGTTCAGTTGGACAAGTTAAAAAATAAGGTTTCATCAAAATAAGTGAGTTGCCTTAGGAAGCCTTGGTCTTATTTCTCAAGAAGAAAGACAAATAATTAGGACCCCCCTTACTAAACACTAACTCAATCTTGAGAGCCCAAGGCACAAGGGCATTCTTCCAACTCTATTCACCTCCAAGGGAGGGGAGCTTGGGGCAGGGACCTAAACCCTTCCCGAAGAGGGGTAAGGGAGAGGCAAGGATTCTCTAAAAGAAGAGCCCTTAATTTACCTGATCTGAAAAGTAGAGAGAGGGTTTTAGGGAGAGCCTTCTCCCTGAGGTAGAGCAATTTCAAGTGTAAATAAAAACTCTTAGCGAGGAACAAGAGCTTTTTTGTGGAATCCTCAAAGACGGAAAAAGATTGTAGTCAATTTCATAATGATTGAGTGACACAGCTTCTTTGGTCCAAACCAAGAAATCCCTTAGATATGATGCAAAATGGATCTTATTCTACCATTGATCAGAGATTTCTATATGACAGACACAAATCGAAGTTTGAAGGGGGGGGGGGGAGAAGGAGCCCTCAACCCTGCCATTCTAGAAGATTTAGGCATTTTCAAATATATGATAATAAATTTCATAAACATTAATTATTACTAGAATTTATGAATATATAAATAAATATTATTATTTATTTATTTACAAACAATCCTAATTATGAAGTTGATATGTCACAACCCACCTCTTAAAGGTGACATCACGACCGGCACATAATACCATATACGCTACACCTACGTATATAATACTATGTCAGCCTCTCTCAGTTAATTCTACTCAATATCCCTACCGAAATTTTGACAGAGTCTCCTCTAAAACTTTGACTTATCCCAAAAATTTCGTCACCTGATAAACAATATTATGATCCACAAACATACACAGTATATTTCATATATCATTCA
>JAJIYU010011044.1:0-15584 GCA_030144865.1 Tinospora cordifolia
ATAATATAAAATTGAGAAAATTGAGATAAATCCTTATATTTCCATTAAAATTCCAGAAAATACATATATCGGACCCGAATATTTTTGTGTATCAAAACATGGGTCGTCACACATAATGTCCAAATTAATGGGATTATTTAAATATCATCGTTATGATTGATGTAACCATCCATTCTAAATAACTATATAAAGGTGTCTTGTGCCTCATAGAAATCATTAACAAAGAGAACAATTCTCCCTTGGAAAACTTTTTTCTCTCTGGTGTTCTTGAGTTTTCTTTCTTTCTCTTAAAGAAATTCTTGTTTTTTTTCAGTTTGTTCTAATTTGATTCATAACACGTTATTAGCACGAGCTAGTTCTTCAAGATCAACTTCGAAGGCACAAGAGTTTGGATAGAAATGGCTTGAAGGTACACTTGGATTTATGTGATTAAAGATTTGAATAGTACATTTTGTTTGTGCATATTTGATTATTTATATATAATATTATTCATTATTAATTATATGTAATAATATTGACTTAGAAAGTATATTTTGTAGTTGCGTTTAGTACGATCTTCTACATCAGAAATCAAAAGTCAAATAAATAAATTTATTTAATATTTTATCAATTGATTATGTTCTATTCTTGATTTTTATAAATAGTATTATAAGTTTAGGTTGATAGTAGGTAAGCTTTGTCCCGAGTAAAGCTAAACATTAAAAGGGAGATCAGTTATCCTGTCTTAAGAGGTCGGTTACTCGAAGTAGACTCTGTCTCACCGCCTTTTCCTGAAAGTTGTTCTACTAATTCATACAAATAGTATATTTTGATTAAATATCAAGATGTGAACATATATGGAATTGATATTATTTATCATTAACTAATATATATATATATATAACATATCTATTTCATTAAAAAAGATTAAAAATTTATTTGAAAAAATAATAATAATTGTTTAAATAGTCACATTCTATTATATTTTATATATCTTGTGAAACAATATGTCAAACTTTACGAAGTTAAAATTTGTGGCACTTGATATTTCAAAAAAAAATTATTTATCATGGATTTTAGATGCTGAAATTCATTTTGATGCGATGGGTCTTAGAAACACCATCAAAGAGGAAAATAATGAATTCCTACAAAATCATGCCAAGACAATGATTTTTCTTCGTCACCATCTCCATGAAGGATTGAAAATTGAGTACTTTACCATTAAAGATCCACTTAATTGTGGACATGTTTAAAAGAAAGATATAACCACCAAAAGACAGTAACTCTTCCAAAGGCTCATTATGACTGGATGCATCTTTGATTACAAGACTTTAAAAGCGTGAGTTAGTATAACTCTGTGGTATTTAGAATTAGCTCACAATTATTATTGTGTAGAGAAAAGATCACTGATGATGATATGTTAGGAAAAATATTATCTACTTTTTATGCCTCGAATGTACTCACAGTATTAAGAAAAAGGAATTAAAAAAATATTCAGAGCTAATTTCTTATCTTCTTGTGGCTGAATAAAATAATAAGCTGTTAATAAAAAATCATGAAGCTCGTCCAACTGGTTTTACTCTATTTCCTTAAGTGAATTCAGTGGCATCAAGTAATATTGGACATGGAAGAAGTTATGGTCGTGATCGTGGTCATAGACGCGGTCGAGGTCGACATATATATCGTGGTAGTCGTGGAAACTTTTCTCATCATCAAAATAATATCAGCTACCAGAAGTGAAAAAATAATGAGAAGAAAGAAGAAAAATAAAAAAGAGTTTCAAAGAATTCTGAAAATGTATGCTACAGATGTGGTATGAAAGGACATTGGTCACGTACCTATCGTACATCAAAACATCTTGTTGATCTTTATCAAGCATTATTGAAAGAAAAAGGAAAAAATGTGGAGACAAATTTTATTTTCCAAAATGATGACATTGACCAAAGTCCTCTTAACATGACACATTTGGATGTAGCAGATTTTTTTTTGAAAACTCGAAAAGCAAATGTTATAGAATAAATATGAATTTTTGAATTTTATTATTATTACTTTTTATGTATATCACTTTTGTATGTTTGTTTTTAATGTATGTTACTTTTGTGTGTTTATTTTGATGTATTTTTCTCACATTTATATATAAAATAAAGTATTTCTTATGAATATTTATTTTATTTAATGAAAAAATATGGATGTTCATGATTAAAATTTAGCTAGAATCAAGATCAAAGATGAAGATGTTTGTCTTGTAGATAGTGCTACGACACATACTATACTTACAAATAAAAAATATTTTTTTCATTTGCTTATGCAAAAAGCTCATGTTGGCACAATATCTAGTTGTGCAAAACTTATTGAATGCTCCGGAAGAGCTAATTTATTGTTACCTGAAGGAACAAAGATTATTATAAATGATGCACTACTCTCCACTAAGTCTCAAAGAAACTTGTTAAGTTTCAAAGATATTAAGAAAAATGGATATCATATGGAGACAATTAATGAAAGAAACATTGAATACTTTCATATCACAAGTATGATATCGGGTAAGAAACATGTATTAAAAAAATTACCCGCTTTTTTTTCTAGTTTATACTACATGAAATTACAACAATTGTAATAAATGTTATAGTAAATCAGAAGTTTACTGATGTCTATGTTTTTAATATTTGGCATGACCGGCTATGACATCTCGGCTCTATAATGATGCGAAAAATCATTAAGAATTCACATGAACATTAACTTAAGAACCAGAAGATTCTTAACTCTAGTGAATCTTTAATGCACTGCATGCTCTCAAGGAAAGCTTATTATTAGACCATCACCAACTAAGGTTGGAATTGAGTCTCCTGCATTTCTAGAATGTATACAAGGTGACATATGTGGGCCCATTCACCCACCGTGTGGACCATTTAGATATTTTATGGTTTTAATTGATGCATCTACAAGATGGTCACACGTGTTTTTATTATCAACTCGTAACCTGGCAACTATGAGATTGTTTGCTCAAATAATACGATTAAGAACTCAATTTCCAGATTATCCGATCAAGAAAATACGTCTTGATAATGCTAGTGAGTTTACATTTCAAGCTTTCAATGATTATTGCATGTCAATTGAGATTATTGTTGAACATCTTGTTGCTTATATTCATACACAAAATGGTTAGAAGAATCATTAATTAAGCGCCTCCAATTTATAGCTAAACCATTGATTATGAGAGCAAAACTTCATGTTTCTGTGTGGGAACATGCTATTTTACATGCAGTAACTCTTATACGCATCAGACCAACAAATTATCATAAATTCTCCCCTTTGCAATTGACTTATGGTCATGAGCCAAATATTTTCCATCTAAGAATTTTTGGATATGCGGTATATATTTCGATTGCTCCACCACAATGCACTAAGATGGGTCCTCAAAGGAGATTAGGTATATATGTTGGATATGATTCTCCATCGATAATTAAGTATCTTGAACCAGTGACTGGAGATATTTTTACAGCACGATTTGCTGACTGTTATTTTGATGAGATAGTTTCTCCAACATTAGGGGAAGAGAATAAACAACTGGAAAAAAAGGAGATTGGAATGCTTCATCGTTATCCCAATTTGATCCTCGAACAAAGCAATGTAAATATAAAGTTCAGAGGATAATTCATTTGCAAAATATTACAAACAGATTGCTAGATGCATTCACTGACCTTAAAAGAGTGACTAAATCTCATATTCCAATTGTTAATGCTCCAACTCATATTGAAGTCCCTGAAGAACAACTTGTTGCAAATGAATCAAAGACGCGACTGAAGCGTGGTAGACCAATTGGTTCCAAAGATAAAAATCTTCGAAAAAGAAAAGGAACAACTGATAAGGATGTCCAAATGGAGGAGATAGATAATTTTGAAGAGATCAGTGACATAACTAACAATGAAACCCCAGAAGAGGTACATATACCTAAAAATAATGAAAATTCCCAATTAGTTATGTCACCACGAGGATGAGATGGAACCGAAAAGAAAAGGTTGTTGATGATATCTTTACATATAAAGTACACTTGATGTTTTGAATGAAAACAATGATCTTGAACCTAAATCTATTGAAGAATGTCGCAAAAGATATAACTGGCAAAAATGGAAAGCTGCAATCCACGTAGAGTTAGACTCACTTGCTAAACGAAATATTTTTGGACCTGTAGTCTAAACACCTGAAGGTGTGACCCCTGTAGGGTATAAATGGGTTTTTATGTAAAAAAGAAATGAGAATAATAAAATCGTAAGATATAAAGTGCGACTCATTGCACAAAGTTTTACCCAAAGACCAGGTATTGATTATGAGGAAACGTATTCTCCTCTGATCGATGCAATTACATTTAGATATCTTATGAGCCTGACAGTCCAAGAAAAACTTGAAATGCGTCTAATGGACGTAGTAACAGCCTACTTATATGGATATCTTGATAGTGATATTTATATGAAAATCCTAGAAGGATTTTAAATGCCGGCAGCATCTAACTCAAATTCTTGAAGAATTTATTCAATAAAGTTACAAAAATCTTTTTATGGGCTAAAGCAATTTGGACGAATGTGGTATAACCATCTTAGTAAGTATTTGTCTAAAGAATATTATAAGAATGTTTCAATTTGTCCGTGTGTTTTCATCAAGAAAATTAGATCTACATTTGTTATAATTGTTGTATATGTTGATGATTTGAACATTATTGGAAGTCTTGAAGAACTTCTAAAAGTAGCAGATTATCTAAAGAAAGAATTTAAAATGAAAGATCTTGGTACAATTAAGTTTTGTTTCAGCTTACAGATCGAACATTTATCAAGTAAAATTCATATTCATTAATCAACTTATACAAAAAGATCTTGAAATGATTCTACATGGATAAAGCTTATCCATTGAGTACTCCAATGGTTATTCGTTCACTTAATGTGATTAAAGATCTTTTTCGGCCTTGAGAAGATAATGAAGAACTTTTTGGTCCTGAAGTACCATATATCAATGCCATTGGTGCATTAATATATCTTGCTAACAATACAAGACTTGATATAGCATTTTCTGTGAATTTATTAGCAAGATATAGTTCTTCACCTACAAGAAGACATTAGAATGGAGTTAAACATGTATTCAGATATCTCTAAGGCACAATTCATCAGGTTTATTTTATTCAAATGAATCTCGAGAGCAATTAGTTGGTTATGTAGATGCAGGATATTTATTTAATCTACATAAAGCAAGATCCCAGACAGGTTATGTATTCACATATGGCGGCACTGCTATATCTTGGAGGTCTACCAAACAAACATTAGTTGTTACATCATCAAATCATGTTGAAATATTAGCAATTCATGAGGCAAGTCAAGAATATGTTTGGTTAAGATCAATGATTCAACATATTAAAAGGACTTGTGATTTATCTTCGAAGAATAATGCTGCAACAATATTATATGAAGATAATGTTGCTTGCATCACGCAACTAAAAGGAGGATATATAAAAGGAGATAGAACAAAACATATTTCGCCAAAGTTCTTCTTCACACATGATCTTCAAATGGATGGTGAGATTGAAGTTCAACAAATTCATTCAAGTGACAATTTGGCAGATATGTTTACAAAGGCTTTACCAACTACATTATTTGAAAAGTTTGTTCATAACATTGGGATGTGTCGGCTTCGAGATTTTAAATGATATCATCAACAGGGAAAGAATAAAGAGGAGTTATTGATTAGTGCATTGTACTCTTTTTCCCTTAACTAAGGTGTTATCCCTCTGGGTTTTCCTTGCAAGGTTTTTAACGATGTAATCCTAACAATATTATAAGACTCCATCAGAATACAGACTCTTTTTTCTTCAATATTTTTTTCCCACTGGGTTTTATCTAGTAAGGTTTTAATGGGGTATATTCTAATATAAAAGGCATTCAAAGGGGGAGTATTATAAATAATAATAATGAAATATTGAATGCATTTGTAACCCCTTTGATATTTAGTATTATGTAACCTCTACATCCCATAATATTCAAATTAATGAGATTATTTAAATGTCATCATTATGATTGATGTAACCCCCCATTCTAAAAATATATATAAAAAGGTCTTGTGCCTCATAGAAATCATCAACAAAAAGAACAATTCTCTCTTGAAAAACTTTTCTCTCTCTAGCGTTTTTGAGTTTTCTTCCCTTTCTGTTGAAGAAATTTTTGCTTTTTTCAATTTGTTCTAGTTTGATTCATAACACAATTCATTATCTATTTGATTTATTTATTTTCATCTATAGAGTTGACTTTTTTTGTTGGTGTGTAAATACAAAAAGAGCTAATTGATTGTTTTTCACTAATAACACACACATGGGAGGAGAAACCTTTCACTTAATGCTCAAAAAATGGGCATCAAGGAAGAATTTTTAGTCACACACAGAAAACCCTCTCAATTGATGTGAGACTAATGTCCAACAATGGCCAGAAACACACACTGACAAACAGGAGTTCTTTTTTTGTTTTTCACTAGTAACGCACATAGGGGAGGGGAAATCCCTCACTTGACGCTCAAAAAATGGGCGTCAAGGAGGGATTTTTAGTCACACACGGGAAACCTTCCTAGCTAATTGATTCAATATGAGGTTTATTTATTTTAGTTTCATTAATGGGTGACTATATAAATGTATTGCTTCAAGTGCGAGCTTATTTAATTTTGGTGGTAGATATTTTATATAAATATTTTATAGGTTTTCTTTATTGTTTATGGAGAAAAAAAATATTTGTGTGTATAATCTTTATTCTATTGATGATGTTGAAAAAAAGAAGATAAAAAAGCTTAGTATATATATATATATATCTTTTAAAAGAAAATTGGTGTGTTACAACGATAAAGGCACGACTAGGGAACGTACAAAATATTGCTAGGTCATGAGCATGGGATGATTGGAGCACTTCCAAGGCATAACTGAGGCAATGTGAAGGTATGACCAAGTGTAAAAGTTATGTCTGGATATGCACCGTAACCAAATGGTGTATCAAGTTTCGTCTCAATTGGAGTTTGTTTGGACCTCCGAAAGGCTCAGTATGATTGACCTCACTTTTTCATGTTTCTTTTTGAATGTACTTGAAAAGCTTAAGAGTTGCCCTGTAGGGGAGATGGTGGTTGTCTAGAGTAGTGCATAGGTGTCCCCTACATTCAAATCTCCCTTTGTAAAGCTATCACAACTGTTGGCTACTTACTATCGCTAGCATGTGGTCCTCTAACGGTACCTACTCCCCTAGGGGGTGTGTGGGTATTTTAATTCATGTACCCAATAAAAATGTGCAGTTGCTTTAAATATTAATAAAAGTTCTTTTTTTATTGTTGTTTTTACTATTGCATGTGCTTGTGTTGTTATTTTTCTTTACTTGCAGATTGGCTAACCCTATTAACTGATTAACTTAGCTGGGTGCCTTATGGGTATCCCTTAACTAAGCACCCAACTCGTGAAAAGTGGTATCAAAGCCAAGTAACGAGATAGTGGCAACTCAAAATAAGTCCACCAAGGAGCGCCTAGAGGAACTATAGAGGCAAGCTGCTCAAATTGTTGAATGGATAGTGACCATGGAGTAATTGGTGGAACGTGTCGAACTACTTGAACAAGGTCGACACACCTTCGGGGAAGCACTTGATGCAGTGAGTGAGGAAACTCACGTGACCTTTGGAAAGATTCGGGGTCAATTGGATGATTTGAATGCTAGGATAAATGTCCTTACAAGATTGGCTAGGACAAGTGGTCCACGAGAACCAAAGGTAATATGAAAGGTAAAGTTGCATGAACCGAAGCATTACAGCAGGACTCGAGATGCAAAGGAATTAGAGAACTTCCTTTTTGATATTGAGCAATAACTGATTGTGGTAAAGTTGGAGAACCACAATGTACCTTACTAGGGATGCCAAGCTATGGTGGCAAAATAGGTACCGGGATGTCCAAAATGGGTTGATTGAAATTGATTCTTGGGAAGCTCTCAAGAGGCAACTCAAGCGTCAGTTTTTTTTGGAGGATGTTGAATTCTTAGCTAGGTAGAAGCTTTCGAGACTCCAATACATAGGTAGTGTCTGGGAATACGTGAAACAATTTTCAGCCCTGACGCTAGATGTCCTGGACATGATTGAAAAGGAGAAGTTGTTCTTCTTCTTGGATGGATTAAAGTCGTGGTCTCAGATAGAACTACGATGACAACGAGTTAACGATTGTGCGTTCGCTCAAGCTGCAGTGGAACACCTTACTGACTACACCTCAAACTCGAACTCAAATGAAAAGAAAACAACCTCAAATGGAAACAATTATAGGTCATCGTTAGGGAAGGATGAAGGTAGTACTAGCAAGTCGAAGAACTACTTTAACAAAGGGGCCTCCTCATCTAAGTAGTCGTCAGCACCTTTGACTTCGACTGTAAATTTCAAGACCAAACCATCGAAGTGTTTCTTATGCTTTGGGCTACATCGAATAGCATTATGCCCTCAAAAGAGTTCATTGAATGCCTTATAGGCCGAAGGGACATCTCATGATCAAGACACAAGAAATGAGCCAGAAGAACCGAAGATGGGAGCTCTTCGGTTGCTTAATGCCTTAAAGGAGTAGGTTTCAGGGAAGTAGAAGGGTGCTTCTAAAGGATTGATGTTCATTGAGGTGAGAATTAATGGAAGGGCTACTCGAGCAATGGTGGACACTGGAGCCACACATAATTTCATTGCTGAAGGTGAAATAGAACAGTTAGGTCTCAAATTAGAAGGAGGCTCCAGCAAGATCAAAGCAGTTAATTCTGCGGTGAGACCAATCCATGGTGTTGGAAAGGTCGTACCAATAGAAGTGGCAGATGGTCAGGCGTGATGAATTACATGGCAATACCCATGGATGACTTCAAGGTGATCTTGGGCATGGATTTTCTGCATGAAACTAAGGTAGTGTCGATGATTTATCTCGATGCCTTGTATTTGCTTAGAGATGCTCCTTGCATGATCCTGACAACTGTGGTGGAACCAAAAGACAAAAGGATTTTGCCTCTTCAGTTGAAAAGGGGGCTCAAGAAAGGGGAGCAGACATATGTTGCCACTATTGTAGGTGAAGATTGAAGGAAGCTCCACAACCAATTTTGACGGTAGTAGTGAAGTTCATAGTATACTTCAAAGATGTGTTGTCTAAAGAATTGCCAAAAGAGCTTCCTCTACGAAGGCCTATTGACCACAAGATTGAATTGATTCCCAAGGCGAGCTCGCCTGCACTTCATCTGTATCCAATGGCACCTCCAAAGTTAGCTGAACTATAGAAACAACTGAGTGAACCAATTGATGTTGGGTTTATTCGTCCCTCCAAGGCTCCTTATGGGGCATCGGTGTTATTCCAAAATAAGCATGATGGAAGTCCTCGGATGTATGTGGACTACCAGGCACTAAACAAGGTAACTGTTTGAAACAAATATCTCATTCCTTTAATTGCTAACTGGTTTGATCAGTTGGATGCAACTCGATATTTCACAAAGCTAGATTTATGGTGTGGGTACCATTAAGTTTGAATCGCTGAAGGAGATGAGCCTAAAACGACTTGTGTAACTTGCTATGGAGCATTTGAGTACTTGGTGGTGCCTTTCGGGTTAACCAATGCCCCAACAATGTTTTGTACATCGATGAATGAGATATTCCACAAGTACCTTGATAAGTTTGTGGTGGTATATCTATATGACATCATGATCTATAACCCCATCTTGGGGAACATATTTCTGACTTGAAGATTATGTTCGAGCTGTTACAGAAGAATAGCCTCTATGTGAAGGAAGAAAAATGTTCTTTTGCTTAGAAGGAGACTGCTTTCTTGGGCCATTACACTGGTGATGGCAAATTAAAGATGGACATGTTGAAGGTCCAGGCCGTTGTGGAATAGAAGGTCCCAACAAATGTGTCAGAGTTAAAATCTTTTTTTGGTTTGGTGAACTACTATCATAAGTTCATCTAAGGATATTCAACACGATCAATGCCTTTGCCGAACTTGCTAAAGAAGGACCAGCCTTGGGTTTGGTCAGAAGAGAGCCAAAAAACATTTGCTAATCTAAAACAGGCAGTGATAGAAGATCTTGTTCTTGGTTTGCCAGATTTAAGCAAACCTTTTGAGGTGCATATAGATGCTTTAGACTCTGGACTTGGTAGAGTACTAATCTAGGAGGGACATCCTTTGGCCTTTAAAAGCCAAAAATTTTATGATTAGAATTTCGTTATGCTGTACAAGAGAAGAAATTGTTGGCCGTGGTTCATTGTCTTCGAACATGGAGACACTATTTGTTGGGTTCCAAGTTTGTAGTGAAGCTTGATAATGCAATGATCTCACACTTCTTAACCTAGAGGAAACTTAATGCGAAACAATCTTAGTGGCAAGAGCTCCATTCAAAATTTGATATGGTGCTAGAGCACAAACTAGGGCGAACAAATCAGGTTGTTGTTGGTTTAAGTAGAAAGCAAAGCTTGCCGCCATATTAGTTGAAGCTTAGAGGAGTATCATCAGGCTTCAAAGCACCGTATATGACAAAATTTAGGAAGGCTTGCAGTCAGACTCTTAAGTTCAAACTTGGTGGCCATTAGCAGAGGAGGGTCGAACAAGACGATTTCACATCAAAGACGAGTTGCTCGTCACAAAAGGGGGTCATCTCTATGTACCTCGCATTGGAAGACTTCGCAAGGAGTTAATACATGAATGTCATGACACTCAGTGGGCAGGTCATCCAGGTCATCCAGGTGGTCGATGCACTTTGGCACTATTAGAACGTGGATATTATTGGCCAAAGATGAGGGAGGATGTGAAAGAATATATTAAGACTTGCCTGATTTGTCAATAGAACAAGGTGGAACAGGCCAAGCCATTGGGGCTCCTAAAACCACTACCAGTTCTTCAGCGTCCATGGGAGAATGTAACCATAGACTCCATCAGTGCCTTACCAAAAGTAGGAGAGTATGACTCAATCATGGTGGTGGCAGACCGATTCTCAAAATATGTCATCTTCATCCTAGCTCTCAAGCATTGTTTAGCAGAAGAGACAACATAAGTTTTTTTGAGGAATGTGGTGAAATATTAAGTTGTTCCTCAAATCATCATCAATAACAGAGATTCCAGGTTCATTAGGCAAGTCTAGATAGAACTTTTTCGACTCTTGGGATCTCATCTAAACTTTTCCACAAGCTGTCATCTGCAAACAGATGGCAAGACCAAGAGATTCAATGGCATGCTAAAAGCATATCTGAGACACTTTGTCATTGCCAACTAGAAGAATTGGGTGAATCTGCTAGATATTGCTCAGTTTTGCTTCAACTCGCGATGCAACTCTTCGATCTCGAAGAGTCCTTTTGAGTTGGTTATGGGCCAACAACCACTTGCACCTCACACAAATGATATGGGCTATACAGAAAGCAATCCCAAAGTATATCAGTTTGCAAAGAAGTGGCAGAAGACCAGTGAGATTACTTGAGTTTATCTGGAGAAGGCTTCTTGAAGAATGAAGAAGTGGGTAGATCAAAAGAGAAGGTCAGCTTATTTCCAAGTGGGTGATCAAGTCCTTTTGAAGCTTTAGCCAAATATTATGAGATTTTTCAAGAAGGTCAACAGAAAGTTAGTTCGCAAGTATGAGGGGTCATTCACAATCACAGAAAGAGTTAGTAAAGTTACATACTAGCTCGAATTGTTCCCCAAATGGAGTCATCTCCAACCAATCTTCCATGTGAGCAACTTGGAGCCGTTTTATGCTGATCAAGAAGACTTGATTCAAGGCAGTACTTCAAGACCTACAACAAATGTCAAGCGAAGACCAAATCGTGAGGTAGAATACATTGTAGTTGATCACAGAGTTCTAGGACCTTTATAGAAGTAGTTTCAGTTATAGTACTTAGTCAAGTGGAAGGGCCAACCAGAAGTCGAGGCCAGTTGGGAGCAGCCAACACATTGGAGCAACATGAAGTAGAGATCATTAAGTATCTCGCCAGTCTACCGACAAGAGTGTCGCTGTCTTAAGTGGGCGAGTCTGTAATGGTTATGTTTGGACATGCACTGTAACCATATTAAAGGGTTTATCGAATTTTATTTTAATTAGAATTCGTTTGGCCCTCCAAAAGGCCCAATATGATTGGCCTCACTTTTTCACATTTCCTTTTCGATGTACTTGAAAAGCTTAAGAGCTACCTTGTAGGGGAGGTAGTAGTCGCCTAGAGTAGTGCATAAATATCCCTTATATTCAAGTGTCCGTTTGTAAAGATATCACAATCGTCTCTTTTGACTACTTGCTATTGCTAACACGTGGTCCTCTAGCCACACCTGTTCTCCTAGGAGTGTGTGCGTATTCTCATTTGTGTACTCAATATAAATGTACAACTGCTTTAGATATTAATAAAAGTCTTTTTTTATTGTTGCATTTATTGTTGTCTGTGCTTGTGTTGTTATTTCTCTTTACTTGCAGATTGACTGATTCTACCAATTGATTAACTTAGTTTGGTTCCTCACAAGTGTCCTTTAATTGAACACTTAACCTATGACACGAGACACAACATGACTCGTTAGGTGTGACTGGACATGACCAAAGAGCCATTTGGACACAACTAATGCATGAGGCTTGTAATAATAGTGGCTTAATGGTACACGAGCAAGGTACAACCATGGGACAATCAAAGCACATTTTGGATTCGATAAGCATGTTCAAGAAATGTTTAGGGCCAAGCCAAGACATGACTGAGGATTGTCAAGGGCATGATCGGGGTTTTTAGCAAATTATACAAGATTAAATATTATTTTCTCTATCAAATTATTTATAAAAATAAGACAAGACATTGGAATCACACACACAAATATGTATAGAAAAACAACACCAAAGTTGATTAAATATGCAAATATTGAGTTTTATCAAAGTTTTATAAAGCAATGTCACACACAGGATATGTTTTTACCATAATAATACTGTGACATTATAATGATACGTAAAACAAACAATGGTTGCAACTTTTTAAAATTACTCTAAAATTTTGGCAATTCATGAAACAAGTCATCATGTATATGATGGTTGAAGTATATGATCTAACATATTCGAGGATCGTGTGGACTATCTTCTATTAAATAACGTACTACAACATTACATGAAAAAAGTACAATATGTATTGTATAGTCAAAAGAATGATATATTAAGGACGACATAATCAAATATATTTGCTAAAATTCCTCCTTATACACGAGCTTTAATAAAATAGTAAAATTGATATTCAACAAATAAAATAGTAAAATTAATATTCAACAAATAAGATCGAGTAAAAATCTTGTATACTCATTTACAAAAGCTTTGCTAAATATAATACATAAGAAACTTGTATATGATATTGAAATATGACAACTTAAAGAAATTTTAAGTAAGATAACATAAGAAAGCTTATGCATATCATCATGAGGAAAAAAAAATCTAAAAAAAGATATTGATTAGTGTACCTTACTCTTTTTCTTTTAATTAAGGTTATATCTTGTTTTTCTTGTAAAGTTTTTAAAGAGACATTCAAAATAATATTATAAGACTTGATGAAAATGTATATATTTATTTCTATTAGGTTTTGTTAATAAAGTTTTAATGAAATATTCTCGTATAAAAGCCATTCAAATGGAGAGTATTATAAATATATTAAATGACTTTATTTATATATGTAAACTTTAAAATTATTTTACTTATAATTCTCATTATCTTATAATATTTAAATTAATAAAATTATTTATATATTTTTAGTTATATATATTTTATTGTTAGAATGCTTATATCAAAAAAAAATTATATAAGAGGTCTTGTATCTTATAAAATTATTAATAAAAAAATAATTATCTTGATAAATTTTTCCTCTCTATAGTTATTGTATAATTATTCTTTGTTGTTTTAGATTTCCCTAAAATTTTTGGTATTTCTTTTATCAATTCTAATTAAATTTACAACGATTAATTTAGAACAAGGAGGAGAACATTATCCATATACATTTACATAGACCTAAAAAACAGAGAAAGAAAGAAAGAAATAAGAAATGATATTTTCTTTTCGTGGTTTCTTTCTTCTTCCATTGTGGCGGGAAACCTTGTACATTATAAGCAAAATTACGAAGGAAACCCTCTGCTAAGAAGTTCCAAATGAGTTGAGACTGGGAATGCCAGCAATTGAATCTTCTTCCCACATTTTAGGGCTTTGTTTTGAGATCGAAAGTTCATCATTTCCTAACCCAAATCTGTCTTCTTCTTCCTCTTCTTCCCTTTTTTTTGTTTTTTATTTTTTATTCTTTTTTATCTCATCTGGGATCATCTACCACGAAAGCAATGCCCATCTACAAGATCAGAGGAATCGATGTCGAGTTCCCTTTCGAGGCTTACGATTGCCAGATAGTCTACATGGAGAAAGTCATCCAATCCTTACAAGAAGTAAGATTTTGAACAATCTTGATTTCTCCAATCTTTTTTCAATAATCACGACGATTTTCTTGAAAAAAGCTGATATTTTTTTTTTTTGCTATTAATGGTTATTTAATGCTAACATATTCTAGTATTGGTGTTGGGAAGAAGTATTCTTACTTTAGTGGTTTGCTTGTCGTGCTAGAAATGCAATGCAATGCTGGAGAGTCCAACTGGGACAGGCAAGACGCTATGTCTTTTATGTGCTACGTTAGCTTGGAGGAGAAGTTTGGGTGAATTTTCAACTGGTGAGAAGTATCGGGATTTGGGAAGTTCACAATCCGATGTTTCATCACAATTAGAAGGGAAGAATTTGCCAACAATAGTGTACACCACACGTACTCACAGCCAACTTAAGCAAGTGATTCAAGAGTTGAAAAGAACCAATTACAGGTTAGGCATGATTAATGGATTCAAAAAGAACTGAATTTGCGGAGTAGTATCACAACTTACTCCAATGACATTTTGGATTTGTGCTGTTATCTACATTGTGTAATTTGGGTGTGTGTGTAACTGGAAGAAGGGTTTTGAAGCTGTGGATCTTTTACTTCGCAAATGAAAGATTTGATCTTTACAGTCTTAGAACATCTATCTTTCATATAGTTATTTTTTATTTGTGACATGGATCCTTCCCTTATATCATGTGTTTATGGCTGCGGTATGAATAAATAACTTTCTCCAATTGTTGCTAAAGCTCTTTGTAGTACTAATAAATGGGTTAGATGAATGAACAAATCTCGTTTCTTGAAGCTGTGGAGCAATTGAAAACTTGGAAATATAGAATAGGGAAACTGCTAAGGTTTGAGTTCGTGGACTACTCTAACATGATGATTCTTTTTTTATTTTTTATTTTTTTTGGTTGTTGTTATTATTGTTGATTTTCTTTTCTTGTTGTATATTTTGCGGGCACAAGCATGAAGTCCTTGCTTTGTGGGTAACTTAAAACAAATTGCTCCTAATTTCCTGTGTCATACCAAGCCTGATGCTACATTGTACTGAATAATAATAATAAAAAAAAGAAATATTGTTTGGTTAGAAAAGAAATAAATAAACCTGTGTTTGGTTACTTGCTTTCATCACACCTCTTTCCTTTGGTTCTACATTATTACCCTGGATATAAAATGGCCTTAAACTGAATTATATATAT
>JAJIYU010011045.1:0-15579 GCA_030144865.1 Tinospora cordifolia
TAAACCAAATTTAATACTTTTCAATTAAAAGTTTTAGGTTAGAGCATAGAATATTAAAAAGATTTATTTTATTTAAGTATTACAATAATTTAAATAGTAATTAATTTTAAACGCATATAAAATTAGTCAACCCTTTTGTGACACAAGAATTGGGCGTGTTCATCATTCCGATTAACCAGACTGAACTGATCGACTCAAACCTTTTCAGTTGGTTTAGATTAAGTTTTAAAGTATATTTGGCTTGGATTGAGTTTTAAAATGATCTATTTGAACAATTTAAGTTGGGTTGTGAATTTAATACCCACAACTTAAATTAACCCAACCCAAATTGAAAATTATCTTTTTGATATTGTGAATTATAATTTAATAATAAATTTAATATGAAAAAGTGTATATTTGATATTTAAATATTGTGGATATTAGACTTTTATATGGTACTTAATTATCAATGTTAGTTATTGATGTCATTTTTTATTTTTAGAGAATTTTTTTTTGTCTTTTAATTGATAAAAATGTTAAAAGTTAACCAGATAACCGAACCCAACTCAATTCAAATCGAATCAAACTGTTTAAATTGGATTGAGTTTTGAGATAGAAGAGTCTAGGTTGGATTTCATATTTGTCAATTCAAATTGTTTAAGTTGGTTCATGAATTTGCCCTTAACCTAAATCAACCCAACCTATGAACACGCCTGACAACAATCTAGAGTTCGACTTAGTTGGCTTGAGTTTGGTCATGCTTTTTGGATGAGTTCACACGCGAATTGACTTTGAGGAATGAAACTTTGGAACACAAATAAATCCTAAAAACAGCCATTTGGTAGCAATTCAACAATTTAAAATAAACAAATAAATATATAAATAAATAAAATGCGGTCTGTTCGACGGGAAATATGTTTTTTATACAACAAACGGAAACAAGGTGGTTTGGAAGTAAGACAAAGGAAAAATGGGATAACGCCAAGGTGGGTCCATCGCCAGGCAATTTTAGCCAACTGTTCGACAATAAATTGTTGCCGTGATAGGCCCCACGGCCCACCCTGACCCAGCTATTAATTAATTGAAAATGCCAGTATTTGGGAACTCATTGAAGTAAACTTAAAAATACAGGAGACCGAGGTCCAGTGCTCCCCAAGTGCATACCTCCCAAGGCAGGTCACTTGAAAAGGGCCACGTGGCGTAAACCAGAAAAGGAGTAGAGTTAAGGTGAGAGACCCATGGAACACAGGAATGAAGCTTGAGGTAGGACGACTATACTAAATGAAGGGCAATTTACAATTTACAAGTTTAGAAAGGAAGACCAATTCAAATGAAAATATCGTCAGTGCACTACGACCATGACCGTCTCAACGAGGAAGAGAGAGAGAGAGAGAGGAGCTAGTAGTGGGAATGGGAGGGCGGAGGAAACGGTGAGACGTCCAATCAGCGATCAGAACAGTGTAGAAAGAAAGAAAGAAGACCTGAGATGATGTTGATGACGATGATGATTGCTAATTGAGAAAGTTTGCCTTGAAAGATAAGCGAGATCAGCAAAAACAAAGAAAGAAATAAAGAAAAAAAGGAACACATCTAACGCCATTGCTAACTACTACTGCATGTTCCTCCCAGACATAGCTTAGCAGCACCGGGTGGTGGTGATGCTACTGGCAGAGTGACAATTCCGGGAAAGGTTGTAGTAGTAGATGTCCTGTCTTTTGTAGTAGTGGTGGTGGGTTGAGCTGTGTATATAACAAAGGTTGATCAAATACGCGGCCACAATGGCAGCAGCTCGGACGCTGCTGCTGCTCCTCGTTCTCGCGATTTGCTGTGTAGCATCCGCCGTGACCGACGATGATGACGGTAAAGTAGAAGCTAAGTAAACTTTTGTGTTACCCATGTTTTATTGTAGTTTTTGTTTGTGCGTTTAAGAACAAGATATGATGTTCCGCGATCATCTCTGATAGTAAAGAAAAAGAAAAATCCTCTGCAACTTCCTTCCTTTCTTTTATGCCTTTCTTTCATCTCTTTGATATGTTTCTCGATCTCATCGAGAAATTCTACTTTCAGTTGATGCGTCCAATTTCTCATCTTTCTTTTTTTCTCCTCTTCTTCTTCTTCTTCTTGAAAACATACCACAGTGTAGATTATGCCCAATAATTTCTACTTATTACTCATACAATGAGACCCATACTAGTGACTGAGTCAACAAATTATGTTGATGCAGCTGCGATTCTCCAGTCTCTGAAAAAACAATGGCAGAATTTGCCACCAAGTTGGGAGAACACAAATGATCCTTGCGATGGAAAGTGGGAAGGAGTGACCTGCACCGGATCCCGGGTGACTGCGTTGTGAGTTCCTGTCCGTTTCATTGTTATTATGTTAGCATATTCGTCTAGCACAATATCATTCAATTGTTGACGCACATGTTGTTTCAGGGGATTGTCAACAATGGGCCTCCAAGGTACACTAGGAGGTGACATCTCCGGGCTCACCGAACTAAAGACGCTGTGAGTTTATCTCTCACTTTTTCATATTATCTAGTTCTATGTTCTTCACTTACATATTGATCTTTATGCACTGTTCCTAATTGAAGGGACCTATCGTATAACCGAGGTCTGACTGGATCTCTCTCTCCTAGCATTGGCAATCTGAAGAAACTAAACATTTTGTAAGATTCAATAAGTTTGTAAATGATTGTTTACGTGCCCTTTCTTTCGATGAGAACTTGGAGATGATCCTTTTTGCAACATATCTTTTCATTGATCAGGATTCTTGCTGGCTGTAGCTTCACGGGCGATATCCCAAGCGAAATAGGAAGCTTGACAGCATTATCGTTCTTGTAAGAAGACTTAGCAAAAGAGACCAAACATTTCCCTGTTTTTCCTTCATTGTCTTTTTCTTTTTTCTTTTTTTTTTTTTTTTTGGAGTAGAAACAAGAACATAATTTGTATTGATAAATGATGAAAGAACATACCGCTAGCCAAGGCCACATGCTGTGCCTGGGCGAAAACACAATAACAACTACAAAACAGAGAAAAAAAAAGACCTATCACATATTATGATTCTTATATGTTCATGCATAAAGACCAATAGCACCATTATTATGGCTTTTAACATTTTCTTTCAGGGCTTTGAATTCAAACAACTTCACTGGTAGTATACCGCCATCCTTGGGCTTGCTCTCCGAACTTTATTGGCTGGATCTTGCAGACAACCAGCTAAAAGGGAATCTCCCAGTCTCAACTGCCAATTCCCCTGGCTTGGATCAACTTCTAAAAGCAAAGCATTTGTGAGTTCTTCTTCTACTTCTAGATGCACTTCCAAAGTCACTTCCCTGCTACAATATCAGAAGTTCTTAAACTGTCATGTTATTAACTTGCAGTCATTTCAACAAGAACCAGCTTTCAGGTTCCATCCCCAGTACGCTTTTCAGCTCTAAGATGGTGCTGATACACATGTAAGATAATGCCATCTAGCAAATTGGTGCTTTTCTTTCTTCTTCTCGATGATAAAGCTACTTTGCTTTGCAGCCTATTTGATGGAAACCAGTTAACTGGCGAAATCCCTGATTCAATTGGGCTTATTAAGCCACTTGAGGTTCTGTGAGTGACCTTCTAATGGCATCTGATTATTGTCAATTTGTGTGTTTAATTTCCATTCTTGCCAGTTTTTTTTCCTCTCTAATTGGTGTATTTGTTATCATATCCTCAACAGCCGACTTGATAGGAATTCCCTTCGTGGGAAAGTTCCTTCAACCTTAAATAATCTTACAAGTCTAAGTGAGCTGTGAGTATTTCTTTTGAACCTTATTATTTTTAACGCAACATTGGCGAAGAAGTGAAAGAGCTTTCTTAGCTTAAAATTCCCTGTAACAGCCATCTCGCAAACAATCAGTTGAATGGTCCAATACCAAATTTAACAGGGATGAACTCCCTCAATTATGTGTAAGATATCAAACTTAGTTGTATTTTTCTCTTTGTTTTATAGCTCCAAAATTTTTGATGACTAGATTGCTTACTTTCCAGGGATTTGAGCAACAACTCCTTTGATCCTTCAGAAGCTCCCGCATGGTTCTCAACCATCCAATCTCTAACAACATTGTAAGTTTTCTCTCTATTCAGCTGAGAAACTAGATAATGGGATTCTTCCTGAACTATGTAATCTATTGAGTTGAAATCCTCTCATGGTGTGGGTCATCAGGGTGATTGAAGGTGGAAAACTTCAGGGGCTTGTGCCACAAATACTGTTTAGCTTTCCACAGCTGCAGCAAGTGTGAGTTCCAAGTGCAGGAGACAGAAAATGATTAACACTTTCAGCTGTTAATTACTATTCTAATTATTCTAAGCTTGTTGCAGGAAACTTCGGAATAATCAATTCAATGGAACTTTAGACATGGGCAAGAACATCAGCCAGCAACTGCAGATTGTTGATTTTGAAAAAAACAATATATCCTATGTAACATTGGGCTCTGGATACAGTAATATTCTAATGTATGATCCACATATGATTTGCCAGTACTTTTCCTGCTCAAGTTCCTTGTGATTTTCTTGATCCTTGCCCTTTCTTTTAATGAATCCCTTGCAGTCTTCAAGGGAATCCGGTATGCCAGACAGATCTTTCGAATAGCAAGTTTTGCCAGCTGCAGCAACGGAATTTAAAAGTCTACTCCACCAGCTTGGCTAGCTGTGGTTCGAAGGAATGTCCCGATGGTCAGAAGCTCAACCCTCAGAGTTGTGATTGTGCCTATCCATATGAGGGGACTTTATATTTTAGGGCACCTTCTTTCCGAGATTTATCCAATGCTACACGATTCAACTTGCTGGAAATGAGCCTTTGGGTTGAATTTAACCTTACTCCTGGTTCAGTCTCCCTTCAGAATCTCTTCTTTAACATTGATGACTATCTTCAGATGCAGTTGGAACTCTTTCCTTCAAATGGGAAGACTTTTAATCGAACTGAGATTCAAAGAATTGGTTTTGCACTGAGTAATCAGACCTATAAGCCCGCCCATGGGCTTGGTTTTGGACCCTACTATTTCATTGCATCTCCTTATGTTTTCCCAGGTATTTTTAATTCCAGGATAGAATTTCAGTTAATTGTCCTGGTTATGGACTAACCATATTGGGAACAAAAACTATTTCAGGTAACCATGGAGGCAAATCAATAAGCTTGGGTTTGATTATCGGAATAGCAGTTGGCAGTGTCATTCTTGTTCTAATACTTGTTGGTGTGGGAATTTATGCCATCCGACAGAAGAAACGTGCAGAAAGAGCGATTGAACTAAGCAAACCATTTGGTATGTCTGCTAAACTATTGAACATAATCTATTACAGTATCATTCTAATCTATTTGTCATAATTTGTTCTCTGTTGAAAATATTGATGCTTAGCCATATTTGTCCTATTGTTGATGCGTATACCATAGACCATAAAGACGTCCTATGAACTAACACTACTGCATTTCAGCATCTTGGGCTCCTAGTGGTAAAGATAGCGGCGGTGCACCACAACTGAAAGGAGCTAGATGGTTTTCTTATGATGAACTCAAAAAGTGCTCCAACAATTTCTCAGAGAACAATGAGATTGGATCAGGGGGCTATGGAAAGGTAAGATGAAGCAACCATTGCCCGATATTCTAGCCACTGAAAAAATATGTATCATTTGTGACTTTCTGGTCATCTCATGATAATATCAGGTTTATAAGGGATTGCTTCCTACTGGATTAGTCGTGGCAATCAAAAGAGCACAACAAGGATCAATGCAAGGCGGGCTTGAGTTCAAGACTGAGATTGAGCTTCTTTCAAGAGTCCATCACAAGAACCTGGTTGGTCTCATTGGTTTTTGCTTTGAGCAGGGAGAACAAATGCTGGTCTACGAATTTATGCCTAATGGTACATTGAGAGAAAGCTTATCGGGTAAGTCTTTTTGTTTGTTAAAAAGTTTCTGTTGTGGTTAACAATTTCATGTCTGTTTCGATGGTTCTCACTGCAATTGTTGTCAAATGCAGGGAGATCTGGCATTCATCTAGACTGGAAGAGGAGGCTTCGCGTTGCTCTTGGCTCAGCGAGAGGACTAGCTTATCTTCACGAGCTCGCTAACCCTACCATAATTCACCGAGATGTCAAGTCTTCCAACATTCTCTTAGATGAAAATTTAACCGCAAAGGTTGCTGATTTTGGTCTCTCAAAGTTGGTTTCAGATAGTGCGAAGAGTCATGTTTCAACACAAGTTAAAGGCACATTGGTGAGTTAAAAGCATTACTTCTCATTGAATGATACAATGCCACTTGCTCATAGCAATTGCTTATCATTCACCAGCACTTTTAGAAATACCATAGCCCACATTGAAATCCTTCATGTAGAAGTGCTATTTGAGTTAGGAATGGGGAACTAGGCAAGACTAACAAATCAATTCATCACATTTGCAGGGCTATCTTGATCCTGAGTATTACATGACCCAACAATTGACGGACAAGAGTGATGTTTACAGCTTTGGAGTAGTAATGCTTGAGCTGGTAACTGCCAAGCAACCAATAGAAAAAGGAAGGTACATTGTTCGGGAGGTGAGGAACGCTTTGAACAAACACGATGAAGAACACTATGGCCTAAAGGATTTAATGGATCCAGTGATCAGAACTGCTACAAGTCCAACCAGCTTTCATAGATTTGTGGACTTAGCGATGCAATGTGTGGAAGAAGCAGCTGCAGATCGTCCTACCATGAGCGATGTCGTGAGGGAGATTGAGACTATCTTACAGAATGATGGAATCACTACAAACTCAACTTCAGCATCCTCATCAGCTACTGATTTCAGTAACGCTAAGGGCACGAATCGCCATCCTTATAATGAGGCGTCTCTCCCGAAGAAGGACACAGGCAACAGTGATTCCTTTGATTACAGTGGTGGTTATGGAATCTCAGCTAAAGTTGAGCCCAAGTAGCGACGGGACAGTATAGATTATCTGCCATCTTGCAGGACAATTCGTTTGCGTTTATAACATTTATTCTTGACATGGGAGTTCTTAGAACAGCCATGAAATCACTTAAGTCAGTAGTAACCGCTCTCATCATCCCTAGATAATATCAAAGTTGCCCAATTGGATTGTTTGGTGGTAATATACTTTTTTTTTTTTTATCTCTCATACTTCAACTTTAAAACTAATTGTGTCCTACAAGGCTCAGGGCTTTTTTTTTTTTAATACTTTTTGTAATATAAAAATGTTTGATAGTTGAAAAAATTTTTCTTAAGAAAATAATGTCTTTGGGTCTTAGGACAGACTAGCAAAATATTTGAAAAACGTCGTTAATTGTCCCAACATGTGATGTGGTATGAATTAACACTATGAGATGAGAAAGTTGTTGAAGATTTTGATATATATATATATATTTATTTAATAGTTATAAGTATATATTACGACATTAAATGTTTAAAATAGAACTTTTGTAACATTGTTCAAATTTTTTGTCATGTTAAGTGATTAGCTATTAATTGAATAACTATAATCCTTTAAAATTTAGTTGTTGGGAAATTTTTTGATGTCAATCCTACATGAGAAAATTTGGTAAGAAAAAATTGCTTGAGAAAATCTTTTTATTATTTGCAGTGCCCAACCAAACATTGTAAAACATCGTCAATTTACTTTGATAAAAATCAGTTTCTTGTAGCTATCAAATACATTTTAATAGTACTAATGAATAGTTCTAACATATATATATATATATATATTATCATATATATGTTAGAGGCAAGGGTGGCATTTAATTTACATTTAAAATAAAAACTACACACTTTAATTAACAGATTAAATTTATTATATTAATTTTTTTTGATATTATAGGTCAAATAATTATTAAATTACATTTTTATTTTATTTTATCATTGGTTTTTTTATAGGTGTATCTTTTTTCTCTGGAAAAGCGTTCAATGTCTCAGATATTTTGAGGACTGGCCGACCCAACTACCTCATTCATACCGGTTCGCAACTTGGCCGGCCGAGCAATCCCCTCCCTGACTAGTTGTTGTTGACTTGTTGTCCGCGTGACACATGTGACGCGCGAAGAAAGCAACCGTGGGTCGCCTGAGTACACCGAAATCCTAAATACATTGTTGCTTTACCAGTTGGCTGTTATTAAAAATTAAAATTTTTTAATAATATGTATATTTTTTTATGAAAATTTAATAAAAATTAGTTATATATAATTATTTTTTAAATTAGTATTTTATTTTTTCACTTGCTAAGCTAAGCAAATTTTGATCAAAATTTTTTTTTACTATTTTTTTGCTAATTGAATAGGAGTGAATAATTTTTTTTTTTTTTGGTTGTTTAAGAGAATAAAATCTTTTTGGGAAAATTCTCATTTTTTTTATCAACTAAACAATTCATTCCCCCTACCATGTTTATGTACTTCTTGATAATCGAATCTTTTTTATAACTTCTTGGGTGTATACTAATTATTTTGAAAAGTAGAGCAACCTGTCATGTTCAATTCATCCCCCTACCCTTTTGAACTTATCTAGGCCAACACAGACATACAATATTAGCAAGAAGTATGGTATTGTCTCAGTCAAAGGTATTTATTTATGATGGTTCCACCTTATTTACTCCACTACCTAACTACTGGCCCAGGAGAGAGGGAGAGATCTGGACACTTCAAATTATTAAAAATTTGTGCAATTGATAACTCAATGACAGAATAGATAGTAGTGAATACCATAAATAAGCTAATAATGACATTGTGGATTTATAATAGTTTAGCTTTTTCTCAATTTTTATTACCTAATCTATAGTTTTTAAGTCAATGATACCATAGATAAATCAAAATTAATAATAAAGATTAAGCAAAATGAAAATAATGCGTAGCAAAATAAAGGGGATGAGACATACATTCAACTAATATTTACATTTACGAGGCCTAGCCTAGATAAATAAATCATACAATTATAGCAATTAAAGTGATACAGTAACGAAAATAATGATGTCACACTTTACAACTTAGTTTTTGGCGAAATTGAGCAATCACAATTTCTCTATATTTGTTCGTAGACTTAAATGAGGGTTGATCAACCACCAGTGACACTCTGGGTCGTACGACGCTGATTCAAGAACTTCATAAGTTTACACAATTGCATACCCTTGATAAGGTTATGAAAATAAGATTTTGTACAATAATATTCAAGTACTAAGACGAAAATACTATAGATACGGATACTAAGTTTTTCATGTTCCACGTTAATACTTGAGTCTCTGAAACTCCCATAGATTTATAGGTAACCAAGGGCATAACTTTGCATAGGAGTAGAATCTTTTTATCACAAAAACGACAAGATGAATCTCTACAACTGATGTGCATACTTAGGATCTTCTAGAAGTCTCTCCTTCTTTTCAAAATATCAAGCTACATTTTTGTTATGAGAGAATCACGTTGGTGTTACTTATAGAAATAAAAAAGGTTATTCAAAATTAAAAATATTGCCAAGATTGGTTACATGATAGTTTTTAAACACTGCACACATAATATTTCAAAAACACGATTTCAAAATTCATTCCTTTCAATGAAAATTTTGAGATAAAGAAAATCACTTGCAAAGGTGGTAAAAGAGATTCTTATGGAAATAGATTTTTATTTTGAAAAGTGAGTTAAAAAGAAATATTTTAATAGAATAAATATGCATACAACAAGTTTCCTTTTAAAACATAATTTCTTTTGAAAAATATATTTATAGATATAATTATTCAAATCATATATTAAAATGGAAAAAGATTCTTCTAAAGAAGTCTCAAATCCTTCTTTGAAATCTTTTTTCTTATTCAAGAATATCCAATTATGTTTAATTACATTGTGCCAGCAATAAAGGCAAAATTCTCATGCTAGACAAGCAAAGATGTGCTAGATATGTGAGGAAAATAATTCAACATTGTTCCTTATAAAAGATATGAAAATCTTATAATGGATATGTTTAAAATTGGAAGAACCTATGTGAGAAGGGCACATGCCAAAGGTGTCAATCAAGCCACCTAGTTAATATTAATTGTCTACATGGCATATTGGTCCTTACCATCTCCCTCTTTGGCATTCTTTAGCGTAAAACTAAAAATAAATGGAAGAAGGGTCATATGCATATCTCTAGAATAATAGGTAAAACAATGGTCATAAAAAACATAGCACAAAAATATTCAAATAGTCAACAACCTCATCTACACATTCTCTCTCTCTTTTTAACTCAACAATATCAATTTCGCTTAGTGTCACTATGATAACCCCCTCTCCAAACATCTAGAGAGGCAAGTCGCCTGAGCTATCACTTAACACCGAGAACTAGTAACCCTTCTGTAACAATCTGAACAACACAATATATAACCAACTAACACATCTAAACAAGTCTTTAAAGCATAATATTATTGAAATGTCATAAGTCTCATAACTATTATAAATCTTTTAAAAATAAACAAGATATTTGAAAGCTAAAATAACATATTCAACTGATTCATACGAATCCTACCTACTGTACATCCAAATTAAACTATTATTACTATTATTAGTTTTAAATCCAAATTAATATGTTGAGTCGCCCTGTACTTACTCTCAAACTAAGTGAGCAATCTAAATTAATAGGCAACTCCCTTACCCCTCTCTTGGATACTAGATAACTAGATAACTCTCAAACTAAGTGAGCTTAAAAGCCCAAACAGATGATATTGAATGCTATTATTATATATTCACTAATAATTTTAACGGATGCATGAGTTAGTAAATTCGGATGATGCATATGCTAAAACTCAAATAGAAAATTATAAAGTCAAAATAAATAAATAATTTAAAATAAAGTAATATTTATAGAAACTATTTAATGGAACGTAGTTTAAATTTCAACTACTCTTTTTACCAAAGTTATTAGCTAAGACGTAATGACTTGACACAGTCAACCTAATACCTATTATATCCTATGACCAATCCATAAGTTTAGGTAAAAAATTAATCATCTACATCAAGGCCTAAACTGAGGAACCCTCCACCCATTAACTCATGGTTACTGATCCTTAGAATTACTTTAAGTAAATTCCTTCCTTATTTTAATAAAACTCTTTTTTCTAAACGTTCAATATTTCAAGCATAAAAACAATGATGTTCAATATTCATGCAATTCAAAACATAAAAACAATATATGACGCATTGCACATAGACATAACATTTCACAAATCTTTCACAAACATAAAAAGTAACTTATATATTTACAATAATATGCACACAATAGAAGAATGACATCATACTCTCACCTCCATGTCTAAATGTGCTACAATCAGCTTATGTAATCTTTGAATTAATTCATAATCTTTCTCTATATTGCTAGATTCCAATGATCACATATTTTCAGAATTATCTATAATCTTTAAACCCACAACTCCAACATACCCTAAATTTATAATAACTGTTTATTAAATTTATACACATATATATTCATAACTAATGCTATTTTAGATAACCATGTTATATATTATGTATAAGGTTGTAGTTATTATTCATTATTTAATTTACATCATAATTAAATTGTGAGGCATATATATAATACCCATTTATAATATAATTCAATATATAACTCAATACATATATAAATATATAATTCTTTTATATAATTTGGTTTGCATAAATGAATGTATTTTATTTGTTTTTTCTAATGCTTCGACATTGAGATTAGTTAACAATTCTAATTTGATACAAATTTATATATTTTTGAAAATTTATGAGAATATATTCATATTTATTAATAATGTTTTAGTTCACGCAACCAATTATGATAAATGTTTGTCAAAAAGTATTTGTAACTAATTGTGTAAGGGATTTTGGTTTTCATTAGGAATCTTATGTCTCAATTGGATAACGAGCAATTTTGAAATTTATTTAAAATAGTCAATAACTTGATTGATAATAATGGAATAAATTTTTTGTTTCTTATTTTGTGTGTCTTCATGTTATTTGTCGATCCAGTACAAATTTGAAAATTTCAATATGAAGATAAGAAAGTTCCATATATATATATATATATTTTGTTTTTCTTTTGTTGGTGGCACAACAGAAAGGAGGACTTGTACAATAAAGTAAATATGATGTGAGGACTAATTTATATTTCAAAGATAAAAATAATAATACAAGAAACCGAAACAAATGTTTTTTTTTTTTGGATAAAATGCACCCAGTTTCAAGTTTCAATTAGTGTCAAGGGGAAATTTTCTCCAAATAAGAAAAACTTTAATCTTACACAGTTTGAGACAATTCTAGGAATTTTATTTTATAAAGTGGTAACAACAAAGATTATGTGGTAAACAAGCAAAAATATGGGTAGGGTTTAAATGGTAGCCCAAAACATACATAAAATTAAGGTAGATGGTGATGACTAACAAAGATAAAGGTTGATTTGTGATGTGATGGATACAAGCAATCTACATAGTTATAAGAAAATGACTTGTTTCCATTCAACTCTGAATAAAAATAAACCAATTTACACAATGATACACTTGAATTAGATACGAAGTAGGGGCTTTGTAAATTTGGATCAAGAGGCTATTAATGTAGGCTGACAAAATCAAGCTTTTACTAAAGCAAAAATAATAATATTTCCTCGCCTCATTAAAAAGAATTTAAGAAAAAATATTAATCACTCAATAAGGCAAAAAGATCTGTTTGTACAAAGTCAATATGTGGCTTATTTAAAGCCAAAAGTACATGCCTAATCAACTAAAGGCTGGTTGAAGTTTTGATCAAAATTGTTCTCCTATTTTCTTAAATTAATTCATCCTAAATCATGTTGAAATCAAGAGAAATTGAAAGTAGAAACATGCTTACATTAAATTTAAGAAATAATGAAAATTAAAATCTAAGTAAAAATTTATCCATTACAAATAAGGTAAGGAAATTCTTTATTTTTGGTAGCCAAATTGATTTTTATTTATGGGCTCTCACTAAATGAAATTTTAGACATTTGTTCGGCTTGTTTTCGCAAGATTAAAATCTTATCTAATGCTTCTTGCATATGAGCTTTGATCTCCTTAGCAAATACCGAAGCAAATAAGATTGTTTCAACAAAATATTCTCTTCATTTTTCTTCTATGTTGTTTGTAAAATTTGGTTCTTCTAAGGTTATAACTGATTTCTTTTTCTTTTTTTTTTTTTATCAATTTCACCTCTATTACAGAACCGCACATGAGTTTTTCTTCTCATACAACTCCCTCAAGAATAAAATAATTCGCAATGCAACACACCAATTCTAAACATGATTTCTTGTTGTTTTGGATTGACAATTTCATGTGGATTACATCCTTTCAATTTCTATTTTAACATAGATTGTGCACACAAAATGAACACTTGGGAAAAAAGCTCATTTGCAAATAACAATGAATTAATTTGGATGACTGTGCCAATAAGAAATTGCTGAATTAAAATTGTAACTCTTCACATATCCCAGTATAAATTAGTCAAGGGCTTTTTACGTGTCTATACAATATATACCATGTATTTCAATGTTATACATATAATTAAAAATTAATTACAGAAATATCATTGTTTATAAAACGTATAAAAATCGTGTATATATAGGACGTTGCCATTTCGAACTGGACAATTGTGGGAAATCAAGAACAAACTTGAAAAAAAAAATCGAAATGGAAAGTATTGAATAGAAGACGATCGACATTGCAGGAAACGATCTAGCAGCACGAATAGCAGAGAAAACGGTGGAATAGAGAAGCTAAAGATATTGAGCTGCACGAACTGAATCAGAAGTCGATGATATTTCTGTGATCACAGGTATATTTCTGTGATCGATTTGCATTTTTTTTTATACAGATTTGATGTTTTCATGAATTTCGAAATGTAGTTTCGTTAATCTCTAAATCACTCAGATTATACAGAATGTTAATGATGAGACTCTCGAAGAATTAGAAACTGTATATTAAATCATTATACAAAATCAACAGTATATTTCAAAATAATAGGTATATATTGTAGATTTGGTTCGTAATCTGTTTTTCGATTCATTATGTATTGAGTTGTATCATTTTCAATCAGTATAGCAACTTTTTGTGTCCAGAATATACCAAAATATACTGAAATATATCAAAATATACCGAAACCTGTTGAAAGAGCTAATCAGTATATTTTGGTATATTTGTGTTATACGTTATATATATTGTATATTTTAGGCACAAATACAGGTAAATATAACACCATAACCTGTTTTCATGTGTTTATGATACATACACTATTCTGCAATCCATATGTCAGTTCTTCGTGACCATAAATACTGAAAGATACCAAAATATACCAAAACTTGTTAAAAAAGCTGATCAGTATACTTTGGTATATTTGTAATATTTTCTTTGTATTCCTTGTACTGAATTACCCACCATGAGTTTTATTTTACTTGCCACATGTATATAAGTGTATACTACATCATATACATTTGTATTTTCATTCATGTATTACTTCAAAACATGTGACGTATTGATTTTTCTGTCTTTATGTCAGATGATTATTGATAAGATTCCAATTTTAGTTCATCACAGTGGGGTGTGGGTTGATTCAATCAGATATGAGGGATTTTGCGTGGATGGTGTGCTGGTACCACTCAATACAACATTCATGATGTTCAATGAGATTTTAGCTGGTATACTGAAAGTAGATTTACATCTGAAATCACTAGATATAAGATATCAAAATAAAGAAGAATATCATCATCTGTCCATCAATGATGATACGAGATTGATGTTCTACTTAGAATTAAAGAAAACTGAATCAGATTTTAGAAAATATCCTCTATGTTTGACAGTACACGATGGTATACAAATATGTTCAGAAGCAATCACGCGTTGTGCTTCAAATGAAGACGTAGCTCCAAGAATTTCAGGTTGTACACCATTGGCGTATGCGGTTGATAGTTTCAGTGATACATTGCAGTATGCAACATATTTGGGCATGAACACGATGGATGCTTTAACAAATAGCTCGACAAATGAATCTGTGGAAGGTATTGAACTAGATGATGATATTATATCTGATAGTAAACATTCCAATTTTGTGCAAGGGCAGGTATTCAAAGATAAGGAAACCCTAAAAATGGCTTTAGGGATGTTTGCAATCAGTAATCACTTCCAATTCAAAGTGATGCGTTCATGGAAGGAAATGTATACTGTGAGGTGCGTTGAGGGCAACTGTAGCTGGGAAATGAAGGCATCCAAGCAAGGTAAAACAATCACATTCAAGATAAGAAAGTCCAACAGTATACACACATGCCCAATTGATGTAAGGGTAGCTAATCAGAGGCAAGCAAGCTCAGAGATTGTTGCGGATTTGATCAAAACAAAGTACTTGAATGTGAAAACTGTGTACACACCTCATGATATTATACAGGACATGAGCAATGAATTTGGGGTAAAACTAAATTACATCAAAACATGAAGATCAAGGGAAACTGCCTTAGAAAAGTTGAGGGGCAAACAGTGCAATTCATATTTCAAACTACCAAGCTACTTGTACATGTTGAAGGATACAAACCCAGGATCAAAGGTTGAATTGAAAGTCAATGAAGACAGTTCGTTCCAATATGTATT